>VWZU01006587.1:430803-467457 GCA_013397095.1 Sterrhoptilus dennistouni | reverse complement strand
AATTAAATAAAAAAAATATATATATATACAAAACAACATGAAAAAAATTAATATGCCCTACTAAACATAACCGCAAAAATCGGAGCGTCCCGCAGGCAGGACTCGGCACAAGCTGGAGCATCCGCGGGTGGGAGCGGAGGGGGCGCGCAGGGAGCGCAGGGGGCGCATCCCGGGAACTGGCGCTGCCGCGGAGCGATCCCGGCCGCAATTCACCGGGTTTCAGCCCGAGGACCGGGCCGGGCCCTACCTTGTGCTCTGCGTATGAAGAGCGAACGTGATCTGTTGTGATTCCCAGAAAAATATCAGGAGGCTCTTGTTCTGCTTTGGTGGTATCGCTTAGCAGCGTTTCTCAGCGATTGCCAAAGACACTTTTATAGGCAAAGATCTGGCACTGGCCCGGACGTGCGGGATTGTGACCTTGCAAACTGGCACAACAGGCCTGGCTAAATCCTGCAGGGGACACCTGCATCGTCTTGAATCCAGCTTTTCCCTCTACTTCGCCACCTCAAACCTGAAACTCCCAATCTGCTAAAAGGAGCAGCTGCTTCAATTTCATCGTAAATTTCTGTCCTACCCGGTGTTTCTATATTCAGTAGCACAGAAAACCCCCAGCGCCTGGAATTTGCTGGATTGTGTAATTTCTTGGCTCGGAGCTCTCAAGTTTCACTATTAAACTGCACAAAACTTTGTGATGCTTTTGATAGACCAGGGCAATCCAACCTTAAGCGTGCCTCTGTACTAGAGCAATGCAAAATAGGTTTCTTATTCCTGAAACCAGCACATTTGTATCATCACAGCTCTCATTTCAGCTGACTAAAAAAGCCTTTTTTGAAGTGTTCCCATTCAGCTAAAAAAAAAAAAGGGTTTTTGCAGAACATGAGTCCGTAAAGTCTTCAGTGATGGCATAAGCAAAATCTATCCAATTATTTTTTTCACTTAGGCTTAAGAGTTTTATCTTTTAGATAGATAGCAAACATGACAGTTCTCTTACATGCAGTGAATGCATATCCAGCTCACTGAGATTTTCAGAGCAGCCGAGGAGTTTAGCCATGTATTGGTGATAAAAGGAAGTAAGAAATGAATATTTTTTGTCTAAATCCCTTAAGCCGCTTTGAAAATCTCAATTAAGAGCTGATGAGCTTAAAATACATCTTTGGGATTGTCCATACATGTTAGCCATGTATCACTGTAAAATTTCACAAAGGGTGACTGCACTTAGGGGAGAACATCAGATTTGAATGATCATGGTTTCACTTAAAATACAAAATAAAGACAACGGATTTTTCAGATGTAAATATTTGCCTGGCTTTGTGCTCAATTTATAAGTTTAGATCTAGGTAAAAAAAACCCAACAAGTCCTTTCATACTTGGAGCCCTGTAGTCTTTGCTGTTTGTTGAGATTTATTAGACTCTTTAGCTTTTAGTAATCTTGGAGGTGCAATTTTTCACTCTGACTACAGTAGATCCAGAGTGTCCATTCCTGTGTCACTGTGCAGGTTTTCTAAAGTAGCTGAATGTTTCTAAGGCACTTGGAAATATCTTTTTCTTACTGTTTTTTTATTGTTATCGTTGTTTTAGGTCTGAGGCTCTTGTATTTTTCTCAGGGGGAAAACAGGGGGAAATCTGTCAATGCCAGTGTGTAGCAATATCTCCTTTTTCTAAATCTAAGTATATGCACTGTGATTTAAATTTTTCCTACAGGATATGAAAATCACACTTATAGTAGAAGAGTTGTTAATTTAGCAATGCTTATTCATGCTGTGTTAATTGTGAGTGAGGGACAGACATCGGCAGAATTTGTCAAGATCCAAATGCCAGAGATTAACGGTGTAGTGTGTGTTACAGGCATTTTTCCTAATGCATCTGAGGCAGGTGCATTCGTTGCACAATTTGTTGATGCAATGGCATGTTGATGTCACATTTTGGCAGGATTTGAGTGAGCCAGTAAAGCCAGGCAGATCCAGCTTTTGCCTTTTCCCTTAGCAGGGGCTAAATCGCTTGTCACTGGTCAGGGAGGAAGCTGCAGAGCAGCAGAGCAGAGATGGAGTGTGCAGGGACAGAGGGGCTGGCAGGAGCTTCTGCTTGAGGAGCTGTTCCCAAATGTGGTTCAGCCCAAGCCACACTCACAAGTGCTCTGCTTCCACAGGTGTAAACTCTGCCTTTGCTCTCACTCTTCACAAGGAGCAGCTTCAGCGAGGTTGTTTCTGCTCCATCTAGCCCTAATCTGGAGTCAGTGCATGATCTTTATTGCTCAGTTATACTGCAATTTAAAAATTCCAGTCCTGGGTGGCACAGAAAGCAATAATGTGTAATTCTGCACCATATATATAAAGGCAAGTTCTTTGCAGCTTAGAAACAGGTGAGTGCCAGGATCCATGATCTTCTCTGATTCTGTTTATGAATGTGAAAATCTATTTTGTTACAGGGCATGGATAAATCATACGAGGTTCACTTGCTTAAAATGCTTTGAAAACATTTTTCTTTTGTGGTTCCTTTTGGTCTGTCTCTGTGGCTGCATTAATATTTGAACCAGTGATGTCTGTGTGCTATGATCTCTCTAAGCTTTGTTGTTTGTTATGGCAAAAATGGAAAAAAATCATGATAGAAAATATGAAAGTCATAATGTTTGTTAAGAAAAAGAAAAGTCACCATATGGCTCAACAGATTTTAATTAATATTAAATTGCCAGGGGAAATTTGAAAGAAATCAAATAAAAATCCTTTATTTTACAAATAAATGCTCAGATTTTTGTTTTTAAATACATTGCTGGGGCAACTGGGACTATTGGGAAGCCGGAAGACAGTAAAGGGAGTGCAGGGACTTTCTCAGAAATACAAAGTGCACAAGATGATTTTGGAGAAGCTGGCAGCTTCCTAGTTACTGCCAAAACCCTGACACTTAACTACCCCTGAGAGGTGGTAGATATTTCATTCCTTTAAACTTTACTGATACTGCTGTCATCCTGTAAACTTAAAAAAATACTGTTAAATCACTGACTGTGAAACTGCACAAGACCATTTATATAGATTCCCAGTTAACAACAGTTATTCTAACATTCTTCATTAACACAGTGGTTGGAATGGCAGGGTCTGTGATTTCCACACCAAGAAACCACATGGCAAGGGAAAGTCATGATTTTTAATAGGCAATTCTTGCACTGATAAACAGGCCTGTACACTTCATGTGGAAAAGTGAAAAATATCCTCAATGTGTTGTGTGCAATTAAGTGTTCAGTGGAAGAGTTTTAAATGCAAACTGGAGGGGATGAGTTGGTAGCATTGGAGACTTGGAGGGGCCACTTTGGGGAACTTGTGCCTCTGAAGCCCAGCAGGTTTCTCTATCCATCACTCAAGGGTGCTGCTCAGGTCTGTCTGAATCCCTGGATGTTTCTCATGTATGACAACAGATTGTGTTGCCAGCATCCAACAATAGCACATGTTTGGTCGTAAAGACACACATTTGCTGCTTTGTTCAATAATAGATTAATGTTTTGGTGCATATATGTTGTATAAAGCACCAGTCTATTAGCTCATGTAACCATGGAGATAAGTAATTTGCATACATAAAAACTCTTTGGGTTCATTTGTGCCTAGTGCCTATATTTTATTGAGAAATAGATCTTTACAAACATTGTCATTAATAAATATTTTCGTTAATGCTATTTTCTACTAACTGAGAATAATTGGCCTAATTTGTGAAAACATAGAGCTGATTAAAACTTAACCACTGGAAATAACCCAGCTTATTCTTAGACTCAAGTGAGGTTGCAAAAAACGGTCACCATTAATATATTAATAGTGTTAAACTTTACCAATAACATACAATTAGGATTTGTAATATTGTTATTTCAGACAGATTCTAATTACACTTTGTACTTTGGTTTCTAGTGGCAATTGTAAGGTATGAAAGGTACAACCACACATTAGTGAAAGTGCTAATTATATTATGTGTATTTACACATTCTTTTCCTATGCTAATGTCTTTATATATGTTTAGGGAATACATATATAGAAAGTTTTTGAGATTCTTTTCATGCTTTAATGAATAATAAATTTGAACAAGACACAATCCAAAATTAATTTTAAAAAGCTAAAAGTTTTGCTAATGATGCATATACAAGGTTTAATTAAAAAGACTCAATATAGAAACCACCAGCCACAGTAACAAATGTCAATTAGATTGTCGATAGTGGGTAGAATACTAAGAGTATAATTCTTCATTATGTTGGAGTCACACCAGTTTTATTCACCTGTAGCTCTGTATCTGTTAGTAAATAAATACCAGCCTACAACTTGTCGGCAGAATGAAGAATAATATCACATTATTACAGATTGTTACCAGTGTAATTACAAACTCCCAGTCCTGTTCCAGTTGGAGTTTCTGTTAGTGTGGCCCTGTTTCGTGTGTGGCATGTCCCTTGTTGCCCCAGTTTGATGCGTAGGGTAAGTGCTGTGAGTGGCACTGGGAGAGCAGCCCAGCTCTGGCCTGGTCAGCTCTTGTGTTGGAACAAGGCTACTCCTTCACAGAATCACAGAATATTTCTGGTTGGAGGGGACCTCTGGAGGTCATCCAGTCCAACCAAGGCAGGGTCATCCAAAGCAGGTGACACAGGAACAGGTCCAGGTGGGTTTGGGATGTCTCCAGAGAGACTCAGTGCCCTCCCTGTGCAGCCCAGCCCAGTGCTCTGCACTCTCAATGTGAAGTTCTTCCTCATGTGAAGGTTAAAGTTCTTGTGGTTTAGTTTATACTTAGTCTGTGCTCTTCTGCCCATATTTGAAACAAATGCTGTGGAGAAATTGTGACTTCCTTGGGACGGGTGAGCTCTGAGTGGGTTTGCACTGGGCTCAACTTTCCTGCTTGTAATGAGCTCAGCAGGAGCTGGTGCTGCCATGTGCAGCCACTGAGAGAGGATACAAACCATGGCCATAGAGTAACACATCATCCACATCAAATTATCAAATCATAAGAACAGGAAATTGCCTCCCAGTGGGTCTGTCCTGCCTTTACCCTGCCTGGTTGTGTTTCTAGCACCATAGTTACTGTTGTTTGTCCAGCCACACAGTCAGGTTGTTTTGTGTGCACAGGAGGTTTTCTGTTTGCAGAGGAGCTGGTTTGGATGTGTAGTGACGTCGTTCTCCACACAGAAATGCCTCATACAGGAAGGATCATCTGCCAGCGTAGACAAAGGAGAGAGGAGAAAGCATGTATTTCCACTCTCACCAGGCCCCTGATTGCAGATCCCAGGAAAGCCAGATGTCAGTGGCCAAAGGGCCATTGCTCTAGAGCTTTCCTAAATTTGGACCCTGGTGTGTGTCTGCTGAAGTCAACACAAACCTTTCAGTGATTCCATTGAAACAGAGTGCATGGACAGGGGCCTCATCCACACAAGTGCTGCAGACCTGTAACCCCACCATTCCTCAAGTAGGAAAAAGTTTCATGAAAGATTTAGAACCCCCAGGGATGCACTGGTCCTGCAGTTTCTGTGATTGCAGTGTAGCACAAATGTATTGAAAGTCTTAAAATGTGGAAAGTTCACAACCCCACAGAAAATCAGCTCTAGTTCTTAACTATCCTACTATTTGAGTTTTTACTACTGACCTTATTTAAACATGCTTTGATGAAGTTTATGCCCTTTGTTCTATTTGCTTTAGACAAAATTCCTGTGAAGAAAGATATATTTCATTTTCTTTGTAGCTGCTCTGTACACATTTTAAGAAAATTATTGCATTTTCCTGTAATTTTCCCTTTTCTAAATGTGTAAGCAATGCCAATTCTTTAAACCTTGTCACACAGGTTGGGTTTGCTAGATCTTGATCATCTTTTTTATTACTTCTCTTAGTCTTGTTTACTTTAGTAACTGGACAAGTACCAGAAGAAATTTTTCATGTGTGTTACATGCAGTATTTCTGCTTCTACATCTCTGTGTGTTGTTACAACACCAGGATACTGTTGAGTTGTGTTAAGCTTGTGATCCTGTTACCTCTGGTCATATTACTGAATCATTTTCTTGGCCACTGTAGCTTTTGTGGTTGATTAGTCCTACCTAACTTTAGAATTTTAATGCTGTACTTAACCACTTGTATGCTCCTTCTTCAAAACCATTGCTCCCCTTTATCTAGATGTTTTTAAATTTTGAGTGCATCCTTGTCTTTTTCTCTTCAGCTTTTTCTAGATTTATGTTCCCTGCAAATCTAACTAATATGCCTTTTATTCTTTTAGCCAAATCATTAATCAAAATACTGACTTACGTGCTGGAATGCCACTCAAGAAAGCCCTCTAGTTTGGACAGTGAATCATCAGTAACTATTTTCTGAGTAAAGCTAAGCAATCATGTAAGTGGGATTTTTCTAGACTATGGTTTTTCCCCAGTTCTTTATGACTAGATTTTAAATTTCTTATTAAATATACCTACTTTGTTGTGCCTGCCTGTAATACCTGTGGCAGTGCTGTACAGGAAATCAGTCTGCAATGCTGATTACTCCTCCCCTTATTTTCATCTAGATATTAAAATAATGTCTTTGTTACAGTATTTCTGCTGTAACTAGAAATAAGCTGCCTAGCTCCTTTTGCCCTTTTTTAAATGATAAGCACTGTGTTTGTACCTCTTTGTATTTTTTTTTTTGATGCTTCTATTTATGCTCAGAGTATCTGAAGGCACATTTGATCATGTGGAGTATTCTGAAGACAACTAACTTGCCTAGGTACCTTCAAGCCCATGTTTTCCCATCACTACTATTAGGTCTGTTCTGCTTCCCATTACACCTGACCATCTTAGGTAATTGAAATCTGTCTTTTTTCACATACCAGTAGTATTTTAATTTCATATAGCTCACTGGAAGTTCCAAAATGTGTTTTAGGAGCTGCATAAGTATGCAGGCATTTATCTACTCCAAGCTCCTGATGTCTGTGCTGGATGGGTGACAGTGACAGCCTGGCTGTGACTTACAGCCAGCTTTGCTATATCTGCACTGCATTGCCATTACGTCAGTGAGTGCAATGTAAACACATAAATTTACCCTAAATTAGGAAAAATTGCTTAGATGGAAAACTTGCTTATAAAGTTCATGAAAGTCTGGCTTAAGTGGCTGAGTATTGCTAAAATTGTTTCTGCTGTACCAGTACCTAAAACATGCTGGCCCTGAAATGAAAGGAAGATTTAAAAGGATTTTCTTCTGATCTTTCTTTTTCTTGGGTACAAAAATTCTCTCCAGATCTCAAAGTGAAAATCTGGCTCTTTAATTAGATTTTATCCACTAGTGATTGCTGATGATATAGATGAGACAGAGTCCTCTTACTGTATTAGCTGCTTTTCTGTTTGTTGTACTTAACAAACCTCCAGAAATTACTGGATTCAGCAGAGCATCCATTTAGAGCAACTCCACATGGTTACTGACACAAGGGACTTCCTGGCAGCAAAAGGTTTATTGTTGCCATATAAATTCAGGGTAGGCAGCATGAAAAAGATATGAGAGTACTTTTTTCCTCAGATCCTGTTCAATATAAAAGAAAGAAATATTTTTATTGAAGTAGGAATATTCTTACTCACTGGAGAGGTGCTGCAACACAGAGGAGTTAGAAAAACCAAATACCTGGGTCTTAAGAATTGTCTTTAAACTTCAGATCTCGAAGCATTTTGGGAGTAAGTGCTCTTATCAGCATTTTGTGCAGATAGAGAAGGATTGGGAAATTCCATCAGTGGCTGAGGAGGTTGTTAAACAGCCCAAAAAGTTGAGACATTTTATGATTAGCAGTTCCAAAAACATTCATCAGGGAGTATTCAAGGAACTGCTTAACAATGTCTCTGGACTGTTAATGTTGGTTTTTATTAATTGATACAGCACTGGGAAAGGCAAATACTGTGCCAGAATTTTAAATGGGATGGCTTCATAATTACAGGCCTTTCAGCCTGGTGCCAATCTCTGGCAAAATAATGGAAGACTGATATGGGATATTATTAGCAAAATAATCAGGAATAATGTAATATATGGCAGTACTTATTGGTTTATGGAAAATATATCTTGTTGGACTAACTCAATAACTTTCTTCTGATATATGAGGTTTGGTTGATGAATGTTCTGGTGCTGATGTAATGGACTTTCTTGGGGCATTTGTCATGGTAACACACAACCTTTGATTAAGGAATGAGAATAATGCAAATTCAACTGGGCAAAATATTAAAAAGACCTAAAACTGCTTATCTGGTAGTCTTAATATGCAAAGTGGGAATTATTCTCTAATAGGTGCCTTTGGGATTGTTTGGTCATGCTCTGTTTCCCATTTCTTTTAAAGAGTGGGAAATTATTTTTAAAATAATTAATGGTAAATTTATGCAGATAGAATAAATTTTGGGCCTTTGGAAATAAATATAGTTTATGAAATTATGAATAAATCATATACACTTCAGTAAAACCAAAGGTAAACCCCTGTCTTTTGAAGGGCAAGGAACTGGACTTTGATGATCTTTATGGATCCCTTCCAACTCAGGCTATTATATGGATCTGTGATTCTAAATTATGTTTGCAGGATGAATGGCTGACCTGAGAAATAATAACTGAAAGGTTTGTGGGAGAACATGATAGATAACTGGGGGGAATGTAGGGTTTTACTGTCACACCAAAAGCCTAAAAAGAACATTCCAGCAGTAGTGATGGTGATTTCCTGTGTCAGTAGTGATGTGATAACTTCACCAACAGCTGAGTCCATGCGAAGATACAGATTCATGTGTCAGAAAGGAATAAAGAGTTGGTGAAGGCTTAGAGAAAGATTAATGGACTGGACATTCTGTACAGCAAGATACTCAAGGACTTGAATCTATTTAGTTTAAGCAGAAGTAATTTGTCCCAGCCTGTATCTATATCAGGCACAGAATATGAGGCTGAAGAACTTTGACATAGCAGTTATAGGAAATAAAATGATATTAAGTTGGAGGTTAGGCAAAGGTAGACTCTAGGTACATATTTCTGTCATAATGGTAATAAACCTCTGAAACTGTTTTTAAAGGGTTGTTGTGGGCTCTCTACCTGGAGTTTTTAAAATCAAGATTCCTTGGGTTTTATTTTTTCCGGAAAATATATTCTCCTTCAAGTGGGAATTGATTTAGACTGAATCTATAGTTATGTTATGGGAAGATTGTGTCATTTTATTGGTTATTGTGTTATTGATCATTGTGTTATTGATCATTGTTAGAGCTGTTTTTATAATTTCTAAACTGATTTACTCGAAACTACCCAGTGGGACACTGAGAGGATAGTGTCTGTCCCTACTGATTCCCAGCCTAGGGTGTTATCCTCTACACAACTTCTATTTTTAAGAAAAAGGCTGGAATTTCTTAAATCTGTGGTTTTTTACACATACATGTACATGTGAGAGCCCTGCTTCCACACTCAGCAGGAGAGGTTAAAGGGAGCCCTTTCCCCATCTTGCACCTTGCCCAGGAGCAGTTCCCAGGCTGTGCTTTGTGCTGGGTGAGTGCAGCAGCCTGGAAACCCCGCCAGGGCCAAGCTGAACCTCAGCCTGTGGCCTCTAGACAGCTGATGTCACTCTGGGAAGGCTCTTCTTGGAAGCCAGGGCTGATCTCCCCCATACACCCCAGGTGAAGAATGTGCTTTCCTCAGTTCCCTTGGAGCCATCAAAGCTTTTTTCATTACAATTTTTGGCTTTCCTCTGCTGCACTGGCTCCCAAGTCATTACTTTTCTCTGCTGAGCAGGAAGTTTGTGTTTCAGATGCTCCTTTTTCATAATGCATGTACAATTTCAACCCCCAACAGTATTTTTTTTATTAATGATGGGTCTTACTTTTTTTTTCCCTCCCCCTTTTTTTGTCTGTTTGTGGGGTTTTTTTGTTTTGATTTTTTTGTTTTGTTTTGTTGTTTGTTTTGTTTTGTTTGTTTGCTTTGTTTTTTATTGAAATACCTGTGTTGGTTAAACAGTTCCTATCACATAGATCAGGAATTTGCTGACAGACAGAAAAGTGTACTGCCTAAAGGGGAGGATATACTGAAAAACTCTTCTGAGACCTTTTTGTGGGATCCTGAATGTGTGTCTGTCCCACCAGCTCAGAAGGCCAAATCCTCCTGTCCTTGCTCAGATGCTTGAATATTTTAGAGGTGCTCTGAAATTTTTCAGTCCAGCTGGGCCAGTTCCAGAGTGATTCAGTGTCACCCCTTAAGTCATTGGGTTTTCTTTATGTTTGATGTGATGTCGTGTGGAGAGGGAGCACAAGGATCTCTGTGTTTTACAGCATTTCACAGCCAGAGAGGCAGCAGTGCAGAGAAGTGTGTGCATCACCTCATTGGTAAGAGAACAGATTAGATTCCAGCACAAGCTGGTGGAGGGAGCTGTGAGGGACACCTGCCAAGGGAAAAGCTGCTGGGTCACCAGTTATGGTAATACACCAGGGTCAGCTCATCTTTTATTCTGCTGTTACAAGAATGGCAAGGCAGGATTAATAGCAAGGAGGTAACTTTTACATAGCAGGAGTTTGTAAATGTCAGACTCGGCGTGTCAGGCTAGCCTGCCACAAACAAATCCTGCTGCATTTTTCTTTTTGGGTTTTCTGTCATTCACAAATAACCCGTGTTTCAGGCTCATTATTTAATGGTTCTAGGCTTATTCATAGCAGAGATATTCATTTTGACTACAGAGAGGGAAAAAAAGGCATCTTTTTTCCAGTTGCTGACAGAATAGTATCTTAACTTATTGGGATGTGTAGATGGTAGCAGACAAAATTTGACTGGAGTTCTTTGACAAAGAGAGAATGAAAAGCTCACTCTGGGCTTTAAAGTTCTTTAAAGGATGTACATCAGCAGCAATCAGGTCTAACAGGCTGAGATAGGGTGAGAATAATCATTTGCATCTTACACTTGTGTGAGAAATATCTCTGTAAAACAAGTGATTAAAGTGCAGCACTGGGCTCTGAAGTCTGTCTGTCTTTTGAAAAACTGATTCTTTGAAAGCTGCCTTCTAGTTTGTCAGTGGCAGGGAAACTGGTTTTATTTTAGGAATTCTTTCATGTCTATATGATAATAGAAGACTCCAGTGCAGGGGAAATATTTTTACTTTGGCTTTGGTCCAGTTTGACTGCTTGTCCTGATCGTGAAGAACAGAATAAAAACCCCACTGGACTAAGAAGAGGTTGTTTTCAAAGCAAACATGGCTGATACAATAACACAAGACTCAGAGAAAGATGTGAGATTTGCACTTACAGATCTCTTGGTGCTTTTGTAAATCTAATCCCCAAAACTAAGCCCTTCTCATTACAACCAGATGTGTAAGAGAGATTCTGCACAGCTGTGCAACTGAATAAGGCATAAAAATAAAGCTTTACAGTTGTTACAAGTTTTAATTGTTCACTTTTTGTTTACTTTTAAAGTGAATATTTGGTTCTCAGTAATGATGAATTTTCATAATTTTCAAAAAGAAACACTTCCTCGCTTTGTCAGGGATGTTACTTGGTCATGTAAACTGAGGGTTTAGACCAGGAATTTATCTAAACTTTCCTAGCACTGCTTCTCTTTAAACTTGTCACTAGCACAGTCTCCCTACTGCTGCTTTCTCAGTTGTAATTTGGGGCATGTCATTAGCTGTACATGTCCCAGGGCCAGCAGAGAGTTATAAACTCTGATAAAAAGCTGTAACTGACAGCTCACCTTAATGGGGGATTTCAGATTCAGAAAGTAGCACGAGCAGATGTGATCAGGAGAAAAAAGCCAAACAATGACTAACAGATACAAAACTACAGAGCTATAACTATAAATACAAACAAATCATTGTGTTATGCTCACTTTCACCATGACAGACAACCTTTCACTACAACAATACATACACAGCAATAAAAGCTGGAAAATCCTGGAGCAGATCCTCAGCAGGGATAAATTCTCACAGCTCCATGACAACAGCATTGTGATAATTTATACCTGACAAAGGCCTGCTCTTTACAGAACAACTCCACCTCTTTCAGAGTGGAATTCATCTTCTTGCAGAGAGGTATTTACCTTCCCTGGTGTAGGCTTAGCAAGTAAATCCTGCATGAGGGGTTGGAAGGCAAATAGATCCTTGTGCTGCTTTGCTGCATCAGAGTATTTCACCTGCTGTGTTGTTGCATTGTTCAGGGGAACGATTTGGCCTCCAAAGAATTCCTAATAGGAAAGGCTTTGCTAACTAATGTGAGAGTCAGCTGGTGTCCCTTGAGATGCTATAATTAAGATACAGCAGATGTTGAAACTTTTCTTCAGAAGGTATAGTGATTAAGATATCATGTGTAGTAGATGTGTGCATTTGCTTAGATACAAGGGAGAAAATAGGGATTATGTGAGATCCCTGTTTCGTGAGGCAAGGAGGAAGATGCAGTGTGTGCTGGGAGATTTGTTTAGACAAATGGCAAAAGAATGAACTTGGGAAGTGTCTGGCTGATTAAGGGCAAAAATATTGCTGACGTGTGGAAGCAGGAGGGCATGTAGAGAATTTGTACTTTGGCAAAAGAACTAATGGACAGGTCCAAGGAGGACACAGCAGCCCAATTTTTTTAATGCATTCCCCTTTACTCACTTTATTTGGATTACTGCATATCATCCTGCTTTGCTCTGTAACTAAATGAAAAGATGGAGAAAAGTTTGGGTCTTGTCTTTCTCTACTTTGGAAGCTCTCAAATCCCTCGTCCTTCTCTGAAGAATGGAGTGATTTCATCTGAATTTTTGCTTTCTTTTCTGTATTTCTGCTTATCTGCTGTTTCCTTTTCCTAAAGATACCTTGCCTAGTGTGTATCTGCTCCCTGTGACAGGGTGTTTCTTTCTGATGTGCTAAAAATCCTTCCAGCAGCTGATTCTGGAATACTGATGTTCCAGTCTCAGTGCCTCTTCACAAATCAGATCAAGGAAATTGCTGCTTAAGCACTGTTTATGCAAACTTTGGTTCAGAAACTGAGTGGTGTTTCTGTTAAGGATTCAGAAAATGCACTTAGGCTGTATAATATTGAAGTCTTTGCTCCAATGATGGATAAAGAGACTTTAATGTGTTCAATTGAAGCTTCACGATTCTCCTCGTGGTAACAGATTGTGCTATCACCCTATGAGAACTGTGAAGTGACTTAATAGTGATCCAAATATCTACTGTTACCTGCATCTCAGTTTTCCTACATTACTGGCATGTTGGCTCTGCTGTCTTACTTAAATTCCAGCTAAAAAAAAGTATGTTCTGCCCACCTGAATTGTAACTCCTTCCAAAGCACTCAGCCCTCCTTCAGCTCCCCAACTTATCCTTTACTTCTGCTCCAACCTGTTGAGCAGTTATTGGGAGCTGGCAGGCTCTGGAGCTCTGGTCATGATTCCTCCATGCAATCTACAAGTTCTTTTTCAGCACTTTCTTCAGACAAAAGGCAACATGTGAGTTACTCCTTCCCGATACAGCTGTATAACTTCAGCTAAAAACATGAAGAAATAAGGCCAGCTAAGTGAGTGTTTCAGGGAGCTGTGTTGGCACTGTGAATTTGGTATGCTTTTATATATGTGTCATTTGCAGTAGATAAATTATTTGCAGAGCTAAAACCATTTACAAAATAACATGACAAAACCACCTATAATCCCTTTGCAGTGTGAACTGCAGTTCAACCAAGGTGTCACTCTTCTAACTAACAGAGCAAAAATGCTTTCAATTTTTGTAACATTTGTCTCTTAAGTACTGCAAAACTTTCTAAAAGTTTTAGAAGTTATGGATTATCATCATCTTCATTTGAGACAACAAGGTACTGAATCTCAGAGGAAAGTTCAATAAATTGGAGAGGAAACTTTGAAATACTGACAACTTCAGTTTTGAAATCATCTTCTTTCTGAAATGTAAAATCATTTGCCATTGAAGCAACACTGTTCCCAAAATATGGCTATTTTTTAAAGTGAGTCAGAAAAGTGTTTATATAAACCTCAACATACCTAAATATCTTAGGTATGACTGAAGTAATTTCTTTAGGCTGGGAAGTGATCACTTAATCACTTCCTGCAATCAACAGTTAGAAGAGTTACAACCAATTCTTACTTTGTCCTTCTGTAGAAACCAAGCTGTTAATAGAAATAAAAATGATTAACGATTTCCTTAAAAAAACTGAGTAGAGATAAGTTGAATCAGTATTGTTACCTCTCGAGGCCTTTTTTTCCTTTGGTTTTGGGGCTTTTTTTTAACAAGATTAGTGTAATAGGTTTCTGACTTATAACCAAGTCTCAGGCTGGAGGGAAACGTTTCTGGTTTTGATTGCCCAAAAATGCAAAGCTTAACAACTGACAGAAGAAATGCATCTTACCTCAAACCAAAGGTACTTCTTGGTTCAGTCAGGAACTTAACAGAGGAGTAAAAATGTTGAATTTTAGCTTCAACACCAAGTAAACTGCATTTTTTCTTCCATCAGCTTTGAATTTTTAAATCTTAGTCCCAAAGGGAAGGATATAGTTGAGATGAGACTGTATTCCCAGAACAGACTTTTCCTCCAGCTTTGCTCTATGGACTTCCTCTGTAGCCATAACACTGTCACAAAGGGAATTGCTTTTGATAGGTGACCTCCTCATCCTCTTCTTGTCCATATTTTAGTTTCATTCAGTGTCTTAGCATGCTACAAAAAATTCACGTCTTCAAGTGGTTCTTCTGTAAGGTGCCACAATGTCCTGCTGGGGTCACCAAGCAAGGCTGACACTGACACATAAGGTCTTTGTTGGAGAAAAATAGGGAAAATAAAATACAATAATGTGGTTATCTAAGTCAGTGATGAGGTTGATGTAACATTGTCCAACTGAACAACTGATACAAAGATATCCTGAGACTCACAACCAGGTATTTCAGAAAGAAGACCAATTCTTTCTCTAGAAAGAAGAGCACTATTACATCATATCGGAGAGTAAATGTGGGAGGCTGGAAAATTTCTTTTCCCTCTTACTAGTAACACTTGCATGTTTTATAAACTTGAAACTTCCTTTCTCAGAGGGCCTCGATGTGGCTTTAACTTCTATTTCAGACCTCAAGAAAAGCTGCCACACCTGAAAGCCCCTCTAGTTTTGGCATCTACTGTCCTTGGTCTGAGAAAAAGAACCAGGCTTTGTTTCTCATCCTAGATGGTCGTGGCTGTAATAGCATTTAGCACTGGTTTTTCTGTTTTAATGCTAAGAACTTCAAATACATGGGTTTTCCACATCTCAGAAGTTACAAAATTTGAGCTTATTGAAAACCTGTTGTGCTTAAACAAAGAATAAGATATTTAGAGAGCTGGTAAAGGATTGAACTTCTGTTGTCATGGGATGAACTGTTCATGAACCAATGTAAAAAGAAGGGTGAAAAATCAATTCTGTGTGTCCATGCAATTGTTCATTGTGTTCATTGGCATATCGGGGACTTCAATGAGATGTCTCTGGCACTCAGACATGGATGGAAGGAACAAGTTTAAAGCTCTCTAAGTTATATTTATAGACCTATCATCCACCTGAGCCAGATATCCAGTGTGTGCTGGTGAGTTACACTTAAGAGAACAAAGAAATTTGACATGTTGCTCTGCAGTGCAGCTTTGGGTTGTGGTCACTTTTCAAGTCCTTCATCAATTCAGATTTCAGTGAACAGCTATAAGGAAAAATCAGCATCTAAACCACACGTTAGAGATGGGTCCCAAATTGTGATGGAAACATCAGCTCTGCTGTGCTGAAAGAATAGAACTCATGGAAAGGAAATGGATTAGGGAATTCTAGTTTGGGTTCTAGGCTTCCAGCTTGGGTTCTAGCTCGGGTTCCCTGGTTCTAGTTTGGGTTCCATGGTTCTAGTTTGGGTTCCATGGTTCTAGTTTGGGTTCCAGCTTGGGGTTTGGGGTTCAGGGTCCTTCATCAATTCAGATTTCAGTGAACAGCTATAAGGAAAAATCAGCATCTAAACCACACGTTAGAGATGGGTCCCAAATTGTGATGGAAACATCAGCTCTGCTGTGCTGAAAGAAGGCAACTCATGGGAAGGAAATGGATCAGGGGTTTCTGGTAAGAAATAAGGCCAGTGTTGTCGGGGGCTTCTTGACCTGCAGTGGGCTGGGATGGTCTGTTAACTTTTCTGCTGGTTGTTCTCTGATGTAACATTCAAGAGGATTTCAAAGCAGAAGAATCCACATCCTTTAGATCATAAATCCTGAGCTTTTCTGGGCAGAGACCTGGAACATTTGCTTTTTTGTGAAGAATGAGGAACACATGGTTCTTTGTAAATAATAAATGATAAAAATAAAGCATGAGTAACCATGCTGTAAAAAGAGAGCAGCAAATGCATTGAGAAATATCAGCTGCAGGACCAGGATTACCTGATGACCTGTAATTTATTATTTGTCATTTAACTTTGGAGTTTTAACTCCTAAACTTAAGCACTTAATTGCTAAAGGAAGGGCTGCTACAAAATTGGTTTTTAAAAAAATTAAAATATGGAACTTCAGGTAGGATTTGTCAAAAACTAGAAACAATTAGAAAGAAGATAATGAGAAAAATACAAAATGTGATAAAATACAGTCTGAACAAAAGAATAAAGTTTGAGTTCTGTCTACTTACAGCTTATCAGTAAAATTAATGAATTTTTGTGGGGTGTAGAATGCTCTGATAATCTTCTGACTAATACTGAATATCTCTGTCATAGGACATACATTTAATAAAAGTTTCTCCACAGAATAAAATGGTGTCTTGAGCTGTTATTAGAGTTTGCCATGGGTGGCATAGGGATGAGAATAGAATGTGTTTAGTCAACATGTATTTTGTAAATATTATTTTTATCTTTTGTTTTATTTTTTAAATAAATCAGCTTTATGAAGTATTTCATGGTTGGTCAGGCTTATGTGACAGCAGAATTTATGTGACAGAAGAAATTTATACATGTTAAAGATGTACTCCAGTCAAAGTCATACAATTCAGGAATTATAAAGTTTTGTAGAGATAAAATTTTATCTCTAAAATAAACCTATTTTTTTGCTTGAGGATTTTAATTTTTTTGTTTCTTCACGAAGAGCAGAGTTCTCTGCAGAACTGGCATCTTTTATTGCAACTTCAATGTGAAATTCAGAGACTCCTGTCCTGTAAATATTTTACAGAACCTACATGATTCTGCCCATTAATACCCAATACACCACTTACTTCTTTCAGTAGTCACATTAACTGGTTTTTCTTCCCCATGATGGTATGTAATATTTATTTTCAGGATCATATTATAATAATATTGTGATAAAAACATTATTGATTTCTTACACCATCCTTTTACTATAATAAATCTAGCTTGCTTTTCCAAGTCCAGCTCTGAGTTCCAGCCTCTGAATGATCCCAGCAGGCACAGAGCTCCAGAGACACTATTGGGATAGACTTTCATGTGTCACTTCAGTGTCTGCACTGTTTATTTCTCTGTATTTTAGAAAAATAGCACAGGAACTCAACAGTATGAATATGGCTTCCTGCTCTATCAGTAACACCTAATCCATCTTATCTCAAGTGAGTTCCACCTGCATCATTTTATTATCGTTTTCTTCACCAGAAAGAAAATATAGTTTTTATTATTCTGCTACATCCTATTGATAATTTATATATTTATCTTCAAAGTCTGGTGACATGTGAGTTCCATGAGTAGCAAGATGTCATTTCTGGCTGTAAATCTATCTATCTATCTATCTATCTATCTATCTATCTATCTATCTATCTATCTATCTACCTATTTGTCCATGAAACTAGGAGAGAATGGGTAAAGAAGAAAGTGATTGTCATTGGAAATAATTATACTTTTTTATGACAAACTTCAGCACATTATTTACAGGCAAATCTTTCCCATTAAATCTTTAGACAGTCAGCAGAATTTCCTGTAATTGATGCCCACAAAGTGATCCATACTGCAGGTACCCCACAGCACCTGATTATTTTGAAGGCAGGGAACAGTGCAGTGATGCTCTTTTTCCTGTAGAAGCTCCCTGAGCAAGTTTTGGAGCAACATCTTTAAGAATACTGCCAGGAAATACACTATATTTGTATGCTCACACAGGACCATACTAATGGGAGAGAACTGCTTTGTTCCATGAAAAGTACTACCAGGTAATGGCTTTACTTACAGTGACAGGCAGTTGTGATGATCTAGAAATAATTCTCAGGACTGTAGGTGGTTTTTTTCTTCATTTATTTATTTATTTATTTAATTTTTTTTTTTTTTGCAACAATTAGCTGGAGTCTGCAGAATTCCTCACTGAGGGCTGGAACCAGAAAAAGCAGAGCTGACTAATGGAGCAGTGTGTAAGAAGAGATATAGAGGTCATCTACCCATAGAGAACTAGAAAATGGTGTTCCACATTCTTTTAACAGCGCAGCATTTCAGAGAGGAGTCGGGTATTTTTCCACTAGACTATACTTAATATTCCAGAGCATGACTCTTTCTTCTGAGTTTGAAATGTCTGGCTATGGGAGATCTTTAGATATTTCACTGTCTCCCACCTAAATCTGGGAACACTGAGAATGTGCAAACCCCTTGGCAGCTGCTGCCATCTGACAGGAGGGTGTGATGGTCAGTGTCAGAGATGAGCAGTGTCAGACACTGAAATGGGCTTGGAGAGTGATGGGGTTGGTTTTCAGTCCAGCCCTTGCCTGCAGCTGGGTTTTCTATTTTATTTTAACCATGTACCACAGAGCCAGGGCATGGCTCTTCTCACTGTTGGGAAACTTGGCAGGAGAGACCCTAAAAGCTTAAATAGAAGGTTGCCTTGGACTGTAGGAAAGTTTGAAGGATCTGTCTGGATGTGCTGGTGGATTTTAGAAAGCTTAATGAGCAAGAGTCACTATGACAGCTATTTCAGTCATAGACAGGCTTGCTCTTTACACCTTACAGCCCCAGAGCTGTAAAAATAGCTATTTGCAAGTTCCAGGCAGGAAACACATTTGAGTTTGGTGATGAGGTGAAGGGCTGTGTTTTTTGTCTGTTTCTCTGATTTTCTGCTGCAGAGGGATGAGTCCTGGTATGCACATGGCTCCAGCAGTGTCCCAGTCCCCACCTTGGTGATAATACCCATGCTGAGGAAATGAGCAATAAAAAACGGGTTGAAAAAGGCAAATGAAAGAAAAATTATATCTTTGGAGCAGTTCTAGCCAAAAGACCAAAAAATTAAATATTTGGGAGCTTGTCAGGGAGGTAACTTGTTTTACTGTCTTTCTGATAGTGCAGAGACACAGAAATCAGATATGAACTAGATGTTAAATTAATGAAGGTTAAAGCCAACACTTTTAGCTGATCTAATTTTCCATTGCATAATACAGAAAAATCTCTCTTTTGAGGGTTTCTTTTGAAGGTGAGCAAGGGAAGTGGAATGAGATGTGTCCCTGAGGTTTCTGAAATGTCAAACCTTGAGGGCTTCATATACATTCCTCTAAGATGTACAATGGTATAGAGGCTCTTTCTAATAGCAAATAGCAGAAGATGTGAATGAAAAGTACAAAGTTTTGTTAAGTAACTAAAAGTTAAACAATTGTTCAAACCAAAACAAAAACTGAAATTGCAGAAGAGTGAATGTAATTAATGGGAAGATCCTTCTCTGTGATATGACAAGTACAAAACTGAATAAAGTGCTAGACCTGTTATTTCATGCAAATAGAACAATGAGAGATGAAGGAGTTCAACCATGAAAATCAGGAAATAGAATTAGAGATGAACTGGAGTGAAAAACTGGAAGGAAACACAACAGAACACAAATGAAAAGTGATAATGAGCAAACATAATCAATACTGTAATGGTTCTGAACTAAACAAAATCTGGAAGGAGACAGTCTGGAAATTGCAGTAGGTTTCATAGTCCTTTTCTCTATGAAGGATGTGACAGTAATGAAGATATTGTCTGCAATGATTAAGATTCTAAGGGCAAGTCTGATTTCCAATCTGCCTCAGTGTTTAATTGTTCCTGCAGGAGCAGAAACAATTCAGCAGTACAAGTTCCAACCAGCCTGTGCCACAAGCAGGAGAGGAGACTCGAGCAAGTGCAAGTGTTATTGTCATTGTGGCTCTGACAATGCTGTGCTGAGATGCTTTAGCAAAGGGGCCAAGGAACATTTCTGGGGTAATTATAGAGTAACTCAATCAAGGCAAGCCCTCTCTTAAATCAGCTCTGTTAGAGATAGACTAAGGGCCTGCAGTACATGGTTTTATAGAACCATCTTTTCAAGCCAAGAAACCAGACAACCTGTTTAACACATGCTAGAAAATCTCATTTAATAATTCCTGTATGCTGCCTACAACGATATAAGTATAAACATACATGATTCAAGCCTGAAAGTTGTTATTTGGAAATAACAGGAGGAGGAAAAAGCCAACTGCAATCTTTGACTCACAGGATTGCTTTGAACCATCAGTCTGGTGCATCCATGAAACAAAGTAAAGAACAATTTGAGAGTTATGTCAGGCAAGAAATCTCCAGTAGATCTGTGACATAAATGTCATTTTCTAATGCATTAGAGAGATTTGATTTGGAAAATTCCTATCACTCAAGTTAAAAAAAAAATACTTGAAAGCAATATAGACATTTTTGTTTTTAAAAGGAGGGCAAAAGAATTGAGCTGCCAAAATGAAGATGAAGTGTTGCCATGGTTATAACTGAAGCTGCTCTGGACTGCTGTTCATCTTGGGGTTGCAGCATTACAGCACCATGAAAGAGCTGTCCTCTACTAAACTCAGCAGCCTCACCAGCCAAGCCAGAGAACACCATATACAGAGATGTGAGCAACATACAAATACACTTTGCTAGTGTTTTTTTGAGTTATAGTGGATATCTGTATCACTGGTTATAATTGCTGTTCCCTTGATTTACCTCCAACCACTTATTTGGTGCAATCAGTCCATAAATAAATGCAATTTGCTCCATTATTTTTTTCATGCAACTGAATATGCACAAAATAAGTTCACACACAGACCAGAATATGCAATCCCTCTGCATTAGGAGATTTGGCATTGGCAGGACTTCAAAACTGTTCAATACTCAGTAGCTCCTTTTAGAACATGTATGAGGTTTGAAGATTTCTAAAATGTAATATTTTTCTGAACACAGACAAAATTTGAAAAACTGCTGCAAGTCTCTTAAACTTTCCAGTTCTTAGTTTCCTTGTCACTTAAATGGAGTTACAATTTATGACAAATTTTCTGGCTCCAGTGGGTCTTCATTTATACTCAGAATTAAACAGGTTCTGAACAAGACCCAATGATTAATGTTCCAAGAAAAGAAATAATTGCCAAGTATTATTAATTTAATTTCTCTACAGTATTTATAGACATTTGTCATAATTCTGAATCAGAATCTCTTTTCATATAGAAAAGCTTTGCAGGAGACAGAGGTAATGACATACTTCACACACATACCTTCTTAATGTATGCAGATTATTGTGTTTTTAGAAATTACACACAGCCCCTGAAATCTTACAAACCCCTGCAAATTAAAATGAAAGAAAATTACTTTAAAGCAGCCTTGTTCATTGAGCATTTATCTTTCTACTAGACAAAAATATAAAGTAAAAAGAAACTCAGAAGAGCCAGAGGCATGAGCAGAACTTCTTATCGCAACAAACGATCCAACTACATATGAGATGCTAGTTCTGAAAATCAATGAATAGTGACAATATCTTTTAAGAAGATTGCAGCACTTAAAGTTTTCTTATCTTCCTAGGGACCAAATCCTGGCTCTTGGTACGATCACTGAGAGTTCTGCTAATGCCTCTAATGAGAGCAAGACCAAACCTCAAGAGCCTCATTTGAAAGTGAATTAGCTTTCCTGAGCAGTACCGTGAACAAGCTCAAATTAGTTGCATCACACTATGGAATAAAAATCTGTGCTTGCTTTTGTCTCTTTGTGTCTGTGCATGCATGTATGAAGGAACGCTCAGTTCTGTAAAATATAATATGGTTTTGGTGCAAAAAGCTGACATTTTGAGCAGCGAGGGGAACTGGCTCAGCAATCAGTTAAGTTCTGATTTGACAGCCAATAGCTTTTTGCCAGTTTTAGCAGACAAAAGTGCCACAGTTTATTGTTTATTTTGCACAAAAATTGTAACTCTTAGAAGCTTTGCTTTTGGTGTGGTATATCTAATTTTATGGGAGGAAGATGTGTGTCTTAATTCTGTTCTTGTGAATTTTCTGTTTATGTACGGATAATATAATCTGAAATGCTACCAAATTCAAAGAATTAACTTTATATAGCTGTATACATATGGGAAAATAAAATACTTGCTTTATTTTCAGAGGGCTCTCTGAGAACTTTGAGAATTAATTGGAGAAAAACTTCTTCAGTGAAGACAGCATTGCTTGAAGCCATGGAGGAATCACAGAGATATTTCTTGGTGTGAACTGCTGTAAAGTGAAAACTCTATTTCATGTGCCTGATGTTATATAAGCAAGATCTATTTTAGAAAGGCTACAATCTTTTAATATGCAGTACAACATATGAGAAATACAGAATGATTAAAGAGGGATCACTATTTTGTAAACAAGTTGTGAGTATCATTACAGCCTTTGCAGAAATTAAAAGGTTATATTGCTCTACAGAGTTTTAGGGAGGATGTTACATAACTGCTTAGTGCTTTTGCTCTGTTTGTCAGTCTGTGTATCTCCCTTGCTGCATCTGCACAGAACAGATTGGAATATGAACTGATTTTTTATGCTTTCACTCTTTTATAGCTGTAACAGGGTCTCTGTGGATGGGTGCACGATTCTGTTCAGGGGTCTGGGTAAAAAATTGCTCCTGGCTTAAGGGCCATGAAAGGGGCATGGATGTATGTGATTGGTTGGTTTGCATGCATAAAAATGCAAGTCAGAAACTGTTCTGGTTCATACATCATTCTTTGTCCTCAGAGAGGCTTTTTATCATTTGTAACTTCCTCCTGAGGAGTGGCCCACATGCATTCCTTAACCACATACCCTGAAGCAAAGAGAGGTGCCCAAGAAAGGATGGGAATCTTGAGAAATGCTGAACAGCTCCAAGCTTTCCAGGAACTCCTTCTCTACATGGGGAAATCCTGCAGAATTTTAGGATTTTTTTCTTTCACCAGAACAACATCCACACCCTGCTGAAGCTGAATGTCAGGATATCTAGGTGGGGCTGAACTGCTGCAGAGAGCAGATGTGTGTGTGAGGAGCACAGTGTGCTGTCACTAAAGGCAGGATGCTTTACAATCTGGCTGGTGACCCAGTGTATACAAAAACTGTTTGCCATGTACAATATGCTTGTCTCTGGAAGCTCAGTAGCCAGTGGAAATCAGAGATCAGAAACTGTCATTTTGAAAGAGCAGAGAGTAATTGAAATCTACCCCAGGCTGGTTCACCTGAGGACTGTGTGCTTCCACTCCTCCAGCAGCTGAATTCCCAGTGCACCAGGCTGAAATGCCACATTACTGCTCGTGTCAGTGGGAATTATGTGTGCAGCTGGGAGAAGTCAGTGTTACAAACGTGGCTTTCCAGTGTGGGCTTCTGGTTTTCGGCATTTTTAAACCTGATTTTATATCCATGGACAAAGCTAAAATTTGTTCTGCATGAGTTTCAGAAGCAAGGAAGTAATATCCAGAGGTGAAGGCATCACACAAAGAGCCAGGAAATTGCAGTTCCGTCCTGGCTCTGTCACTGATTTGCTGCTGTGTGATTTTAGAGAAGACATCCAGCATGAGATCCAAGTGAGTGCATTCACCTGAGTCAGTGATCCCAACTCCCAGTACAGACTGAACTAGTACAGGTCCTGGGTTTAGGGCATAATTCATTTCTCCCTAAAGCAGATATCTGAATCCTACTGATTTCTCACAGAAATAAAAGGGCGCTCTAGAATTAATCCAAAGGAGTTTAAAGCTGTGTGAGAGAATCACACCTCAGCTCATACAAAGTATATGACATTCACACAACGTGTATGATCAGTGAAGATCTGCTTGGTTAAATCAAAAGAAAAAGAACACTACATTCTTGATTTTCCAGTGTTTGGCTGGAACTGTAGCATATTTCTGTAATAAAAATGACTAACGTTGCAGAAATAGTGATTTATTTTATTTTTTTATTCAGAGGCAATCATTGGACACTTACATTTTTTGTCATCAAGGGCACTCAGTAGTCAATTTTATTAATGCACAATGGATCTAACTTGCCACCAAATTGGAATAGTTACATTTTGCACTAATTTTGTCCAGCTAAATAAGATTTATGGGAACAGAGAATCAGATGTTTACATTATTGAATATGGACAGATTATGAAAACAATTTCCAAACTGATTAACAAATGAGTGCAATACAATGAGTAATATTTTATGAGTGTCTGTGGTTTGAGAATACAATTCTCAAATTCCTGGCATCCTCAGTCGTTCTTGGGGAAAATTGCCTAAAAAATAGGAACTGTAAGTCAAGGCTCAGGTCTTCCAGAGATTCATCTGATTGCATGTCTTGTGCTGGTGAAATCCACTGTGGCACAGCTTGTCCCATAAGGTTTGTGTAATGAAAATAAGAAAAGTTTCCACAACCTCATCATTTCCCAAATTTATAGGGATTTTACCAGTTGTGTGGCATATGAATATTCAGAGCTTTTCCCCAATGTGTCAGAATATGCTATGAATAATTTATAGCTGTAGACTAAAGGCTTGTCCTTTCAGCTTTGGAAATGTATGCATCAACACAGACGTCTCCATTTCCTGCCATTGAAACTGGATCCTAAATAATCTTTGTTCTAAATTGCCAGCCTTGCTGAGGGGGCCCAGGACACCAACATATACATGCACTTGGTGATGTTATAATTGTAGTTGTCAAAAGGAAATTTAATGCCTCATGTAATGGTTATCTGCAAAACCAGAATCCTTCCTATGCTTGGTCTGTTCAGCAGAGAGTAGCAAAGATGTTTTTTATCCAACACACAGAAACTGAGCTCTAAGGCACATCTTGCTTTCTAGATGAAGTTTCTACATTTGATGGTCTCCCATCACACATGAACTGGAGTGTTTTATTATATTCTTTTCTTTAGTTCTAGGCACACGTTTCTGTTCCACACATGGAAATTTCTGTCTCAAGACACTATTTAAGTGGGAGGTATGTGTGGAAATAGATTGCTGCCATGCTTTACAATTCAGCTTTAATTGTAATAGGCAACTGTGACTGTAAGGTTTTAGTAAAATCCTACTGAGACTAGTCCCGGCCTTTCCTGTTGCTCCTAGAGAATTATATGGGTTGTACCATATTTTATTCTGCATTTAATGTTGGAGTTAATGAAGTTTCCTTTCAAAAGAATTTGTCATAAACTTGTTTACAAGGAAAAATAGTTTTTAGGAGAGAACTAGAAGGATGACCCAGGAGTTTTCTTCCTTAAATAAATGTAGCATAAGCATTGTTACAATAATTTCCAGTGTGCATAAATCACCTGAGCACCTGTGGACTGTTTTCTTTTCTGGTTATTTCACCTCTATTTCCAGTTGCAATATTGTATTTAACAGGACAGTGGTTTGTTTTTAATTCATGCAGAAACCTGGTAGGCATTGCTGGGATCACAGTTTTATTCTGATACTAGGAAAGAACAGAATCATCTCATCAGACTAGTAAATGTTTAGCTGAAGACACAAATGCTAATTTCAGGCAATTTAAAGACAGTCTATTTTCATTTAAAATTAAATAGGTTGAATGAGGATTAAGCCTTTATGGTATTATTCAAATTACTGAAAGTGTGAATACAGTCTAACCTGAAGGCTCAGAACCCACAAGTTGATTAAAATGATAACTGGGATTTTTTCAGTTGGCACTGTTGGGATGCTGCTGTGGGATCAGGGGCTGTGCAGGGTGGGATAAGTGGCTGTTGGGATCCTCCTGTGGGGTCAGGGCCTGTGCAGGGTGGGATAAGTGGCTGTTGGGATGCTGCTGTGGGATCCTGGGCTGTGCAGGGTGGGATAAGTGGCTGTTGGGATGCTGCTGTGGGATCAGTGGCACAGACAGGGGCTGGCACAGGCGCTGACCCTGCCTGGGTCTGTACATGGCAGGGGGAGGCACTGGAGCCATGGCCAAGCCAAACCCCCTGGATTTCAGGTGGGAAAATCCAGCCCATCAACACTTCACCCAGGGAGTGATTTCAGTCAGGGCAGGGGACATTAAGAGAAAAGTGCCCACAGTGAGGACACACCAGGCTTGTTCTGACAGGTTGTTCTCATGAGCATCACCCAAACTGAGAGAGAGCAGGTGCAGCTCTCAGGGAGGGTTTCTGTGGATGTTACTGGACTTTTCCCTCTGAGAGCAGAGCACAAGGAGAAGTCTTGTATCTATAAGCCCAGGAGGAGCAGCTCCAGCTGCCACAAGCTACTGTACAAAGCAAGGCTTCAGCCTGAGCAAGTTCTCTTGCTTCCCTTTCCTTCTCCTCTGTCTTATTGCCCAGCTTGTTCTGATGGAGAAGGCAGGAGGGGCAAGGTGGATGTGCCTCAGCAACACGTCTTGGCTTGTGCTAAAAAACAGAGGAAGTTGCTGGAGAAGGGTGATACATAATCCTGGAGGTTTTGGAACAATTTTACCAGAACTGAGAAAAGAGAACAAGGCTTGTGTGGGAAAGCTCTGACACAGATCCAATTTGAGATGTCTGGAGGATCACAGCAGCTTCCTTTGGATTTACCCATGGAATCTGAAGATTGGCTTAGTGTTTTCTGCTACGTGCATGTTCCATTTTTATCTTTCTGCTCTCTGCTTAGGAAATTTTCCTACTATATACTCCCTCTTCTCACTGTTTCTCCTCAGGTCTTGAGTTTTTTCTGTTTTGTAGTGCTAAATAAGGACAAAATTTCTGCAGTATAATTTGTATTTATGAAACTGCTGTATGAGGGGCTCAGTGGTCTACACAAGGATAAATAACAAACAGTTTGATGAAGAGGAAGAAATCAGTGTTTAATCTCTGATGTAAGGAGACTATTCCAGTCTGACTTGTGTGTTAGCCTATATGAAGCCCTAGGAAAATATAAAGGAAATATAATAAAACTGAGAATTCTGTACTTAATTAATTTAGGCATTATTGCTTCCAAATTGATTATTTCCTTTCCAGTTGAGATTGACTGTAGTTCACTTGCTATAATAACATACATCTGCCAAAGAAAGAAAATTGAAATCAAAAACTTTGAGACCTGAGAAAACCTGCAGGGATAAGTTTTCTTTATACTGGTACACAAAAATAACTTTCTGTGCTACCTGTAAGGTGATTATGGGTAGGTGTTACCTATTTACTAGAACAAGGAGAGAAAAAAGAAATTCTGCCTGCCTAAATGTTCACTTTCCTTATATTTCATTCTTCATATAGGGTAATTTAGGTTCAAAATCCTGTGTAAACAAAAGGCCACATCCAATCAGAAAAGGTTTCCCTGCGTGAGATTTTCTGTAGGCTGCAGATCAGTTTGCCAGTTCTCAGCTGGGTGTTTTTGAGCAGGATCAGAAGTGCCATCTTTTGCAGCCCATGACATTTGCAGCGCCTGTGCCTGTGTGGTTTGGGCTGTGGGAGGTTCCCCGCTGGCAGCAGGAACAGCCAGCAAGGCTGGGAGCATCTGCAGGAGGGTGGGCAAGGCTGGTGAGCAAAAGCCTGTCCAAGTCAGCTCATCCCGACAGGGGAAGGCTGCTCTGAATCAGATTCCAACCACAGGAGGCAGTGCCTCCCCACAGGACCCCTCCTTACCAACCTATTTATATGATGCTCAAATACAGAACTTCTACCTTCAGACTGCCTCTCTTTCCAGAGAGGTGTGTGCTTCCTTGATAATCTTGTTCTCCAATACCCAATCTGATATTCTAGTCCCTGTAGTTAACAAAGCAATCACGTTTTAAGACAAAGTTGTTTACTTAAGTCTTTGTAATGTTGACAGTGTCTGAATAAAAATGATAGAATTTCTAGATAAGTTATGCAACTGCAGGATTTTAGTTTCAAATTCCAGTATCTTAGAGATGCTGACTTTTAATGAAACAATTGTATTTATGCTTTCACTAGAGAGTATGTGCTCTGTGTGCTCTGAACCTCAGCCAGGACCCAGTAGATTCTGTTGTGAAGAAGGATCTTTTTTGCTTCTCTTGGGTCAAGGCATCAAATATATTTCAGATGTGATGGATCACTGTAGCAGAATGGTTTCTCTGTCTTTTTGCTTTAACTGCTGCAAGACACATGTAAGAGAGAGAGGGCAGGGCAAGGAGAAAACCTTAAAAGTGGATGAAAGTAGACTTGAAACTTCAACAAGGACATGACTAGACCAAAATCTGTTTAATGAAATTCATGGGTGCATAGACCTGCAACTGGAACAAATTGTCACAGGTCAATTTTCATTTCAGTCTGTGACAAATTGCAGTAGTTGGGGTAAAAGCCCCAGAAACATCAGTCCCTTCAGGTTCCTATACCAACAGGTTTCTTTGCATTGATCCAATATGATCCAAAACTGGACAGAACTCAAGTATTTAATTTTTGTCATATGGAAAGAATGTTTATTTCCTGTATGTCTGCCAAAATCATATATCTCGCTAAAAACCTCTGGATTTTTCAGCACCCCTTGAGTAATGTTTACCTTTTGTTGAACGTTGGCACAACTGGAGTTTTTCACTGTTTTGCAGGTGTAGCTGAAAGCAGGAATTGTCCATCAGATGCTTGGTCCCCTATGGGTGTCCTGGTACGGCAGGAAAGAAGATCAAAATAGTGAAATGAAGGCAAATAAGCCTTTCTGTCAATTAAATGACACATGCTATCCATGCTTGAGAACCAGACTTTAAGCTCTCATCCTCTTTATGACTGATCTCTTAATTTATTATAGTTTGACAGATGGAAAGGCCACTGTGCCATGGCAAATTTTCTGCCAAGGGTAATAAGTTGCATTAAGGAATTTGCCAGAAAGAACAAATCTGTCTTATTTATAATTAGCTGAGTTCTAATTATTTCTCCTAAATGGGCAGTCAGATAATAATGTGTAAACAGAAAGTAAGCACAGAACTGCAATTGCTACACAATTGATATTTTCCTCCAAGCTGTATAACACTTTCAGGCTTTACCATGGTACACAGAAAAAACACTCAAACTGGGCAGACCACAAACCTGTCCAAATCTTAAATCATCCATTTTTCCCTATCATGCAAAGAAATGAGGGGTTCCTTTTCCACACTAATTTACCTCAAGCACTTTGTGCTGTGGGAAATGGATCACCAGTGCACAGATCTGGGACTAATAAGAGTAGAAACCCCCCTGAGATTTATCATCAGCTCTTGGTAGGTTTAATAGACCCAAGCACAAGCAAAACATAATAAATATCAGGAAAGAAATTTCTGGTTAAAGAAAGCTGCCTGAAACACCTCATATACTTAGTGAAGTTTCACAAAAAATATTGCACTGGAAAATTGATGAAAACCTGGAAAACTGATATCAGCTGTAATTGATTCCTCTTGAAACCTGGCCCCAGTATTACAAGTGTGACAGCAGTGAGATGTCTTTGGGGGGTGCCCAGGCACTCTCTCCCTGCTGCTAGAAATGGACAAAGCTCTCTATCTTTTCTGGATTTCACATGAATGGAATGTAAAGTTTGTCAGTAACCTTTTGCAGTAGATTTTAGGTATAGAAGATTAAATGAACAGAGTTAAAAGCATCCTTGATAGGGCTGCCCAATAAATTGTGTGGACACAGCACAGGTACCTTGGACAGCGACTCTTTCTCTTCCCGTGTGCAGGGGAGTGAGGGAGGAGCAGCATCTGGAGAGGATCCAAGTTTGCACAGAGCCAGATAAATAAAAAGAATCACTGAAGGATCAAATGAAGGCTGCTCCTTGTGGCAATTGTGTGAGAGCCACTGTCTCTTCTTTCAGCAGTTGCTTCCAGATCCTCAGGTAGAAATATTCCCACAGAGGGAGCTGAGAAACCCTTTTTACCATTGACCAGCTCTTGGGTGCTTCAGTGCAACCCTCAGGTGCAGACTCACCAAACAGATTTCTAAAGGCCTTTCCAGTGCAGTGAAATTCCCATTAGGGAGGTTCTTCAAATATAGCCCTGGTTTTGTGCCTGAGATGTTTTGGTTTTCTGAAATTCTTTTCCCAGGGAATTTTCTGTAAACAAGAGACATATTTTGGTAACTATAACTTTGTTTACATTATTTTCCCTAGGAGTGACTTCTTGATTTCTCTCTGGTCTGACCAATGTGATTGAAGAGGTTTGTCTTTGTTTCACCAATCAAATTGGTCTGTGTAGAATAGTATAAAAGGGAGACACATCCTAAAAATAAAGGAGTCATTTTCATCCTTCTGAAGTCAGAGTCTGGGTCATTGTGGTGTACAACAGCATCAGTGAAATAACCTTCTTTTAGTTCTTGGAACTGAGAAAAAGTGACATCTGCTTGCCTTGAAATTCCCATATTAAGGGGTGGAAGGTGTGCAAATGGTAAAACCCTTTTAATTTCAATACATTTATCCTGTAATAATGGCGTAAATAAGTCTCTTCAAAGGATTTAGGGCAGGTAGCTGAAAAAACATTCTGTCATCTACCTCTGATGAGAGCTTCAAGGCAAATAATAAATGAGCAGATGAAGCTTTCTGTGGAAAGTCGTGTTTTCAAACATGTCCAAATGACTTCTTCAGTTCCTGATAGCAGTGTGCTAAAAGCAAAAGCAAATCATTAAAAATAGAGAAGGTACTTCCAGATTAATAGGTCTGGCTACCCTAAAATTTCTCTCAAGAATTGCCAGTGGATAAATTAATGATTCAATTTCCAGTGAATTATCATCAGACTTGTTTCCCAAGCAGTGAAAATAAAAATAAAAACCAGAAGAATGTAATTTCTTGTCTTTCTTTCTTTTTCTTTCTCTCTCTCTTCTCTTTCTTTCTCTCTTCCTCTCTTTCTTTCTTTCTCTCTCTCTCTCTTTCTTTCTTTCTCTTTCTTTTCTTCTCTGTCATCAGGTGAGTTTGTAAATTAAATTTAACGATTGACTAGTTAGAGGCACAAAAGAAAGGCAGCTAGAAAATATAAGTAAGTGAAGGAAAATAAATACGTTGAATTTGATGAAGCCATGACTCTACACAATAATTTCAGTACGATTTGGAAGAAATCCTGATAAATACATGAAAGAGGTCTGATATGGCTTGAGTTACAGAGAGGAGAAACAACCCTCTTGTCAATAACAGGCAGATTTTTGGGATGATTTAAGATAAGTTATCCCTGCTGGGTAATGCAGAGTACAGTGCTGCAGTGGTTCCAGCTGTGCTGTACAATCTTTACTGTAGCTTTAGGCAGATTCTCAGATATCCAAATAATAACAGCCAGAGGTTATCCAACCCAGGGATAGATTTAAAACTATTCTTATTTCCTCCCTGAGAGGCACCATGGTTTTAATCTCTGAAACCTGGGGAAGGACTCAGGGAAGACCAGGCCAAGGAAATTTTTCAGTGGGGGATGTTTTAATCACTAGCTGTAGAGCTCTAACATATCACTTCTCAGAGGCATTTAATAAAAACAAACAACCTAGTTATGAACATAGGAGATGTACTTATAAGAGATGAAAGGAAATCATGGTTTGGGCCATTGCTGCTTTTTAAGGTATCACATCCAGTCCAGCAGCCCATGAAATAATTACTCTGTTAATGATGTTGTGAAAAGGAACAGGAAGTTAATTATGGACAGTCAAATCCAAAAGGGTCAGAACAGGAAAATGCCCACATGAAAATGCAAATCCATTTAGGTTGAAAAATCAGCCAAGAAAATCAAATTATTCTTGAGACAATGCTGTATTTTAAGAACTTTAGGAACTTGATTGCAAGGGAACTACCCCAACATGAAAAATCAGGTATGAGACTAGGTGTCTTCCTGATTCAGGTCAGGAAATACAGTGCAGAAATATAATCAAAATATTTAGATTTCAGCTGGTAGAGCAAGAGCTGTTTAGTTGTGTGAACTGTGCTGATAGAGGGTGAAAGGTTTTCAGAAGAGGAGTGTTCCAAAAGGCAATAATTGCTCTCATTAAAAATAATCCTGAACCTTGTATTTGTATTCCAGAAATTTTTCATTAGAGGGAAGAGATTTGGCTGTTTTACAGAAAAGTAAAACCAAGCTTTTGATTTGAGCTGATTGTGAGAGAGACTGTGAGAAAATTCTTTTTCTGCATGACTTTTTAGCTCTGTCTCCAGTCAACAGATATTATTCTCCTGCTTTGGAAATTGTTTTTATTAAATATAATAGACCATGTTCTTACCTTAGTTCTGCCTCTGTGGTTTCAGACTTCTCCTGCTGGATTCACAGGAGTAAATTAAAACTGTATTTGCAACAGTATATTTTGAATCTGTATTCATACAGTTGAAATGCTGAGTAAAATCCTTGCTCAGTTAAAACTACAGAGACTTTTGCCAGTACTTTTAATTCATTCAGGATCCTGTCCCCTGTCACATCTGTAGAGCGGCACAGAATATCCAGATGATCCAAGTTCTTTTTCATTGTGGAACTGAAACCCAAACACTTCATCCATTTCAGGACTGAGGAAATATGTTCTCCCTACTAAACCATAACTTCCCATTCTATGGATGGATCTATTTTAATACAGCTTTGTTTCATTCCATGGTTGAGATGGGTTTATTTGCAATTTGGGTTCACAGGGGGTTGCCCAAGGTCCCTGAACATGCCTGTGAATGATGGCATCCATTAACAGAGAAGCTATATATTCCTGGAAGAAACATTTGCAAGAAAGATTAACCAGTAAAAATGAGTTTTGTTATTTTTCCCTCTTTTATGAGCCTTCATTTCCCACCTCTTATGAAAAAGGCGTTTAGACTTGGATATTGCTGAAAAATTACAATCTACTCCTTAAGATAGCAAATGTCAATTAATTCAATTTTGCTAAAACACTGATTTATGTCCTGAAAATGAGTCATTTTCCATTTAGCTACAGAATACTTCACTTTCCACTTCAAAGAGAAGAAAGAGTTCACAGTAAATATTATCTTTCCTTTATTTTTTTTACTCATAGCACATCTTGAATACGAGGACTGTGAAGTTATTTAATCCATTTGCTAAACAAAGTCTATCTTGTAGACATATCTGCACAATGTGCATCATAAAAAATATTAAACCCAGTGAAAGATTATACAGCATTTAAAATACAGTAGCTTTTTTATTGCTGACTTTGAATCTGCAATCAGCCAAAATGTCATTGACTATCTCAAAGTCTTGGATATGTGGCTGATGAAAAGCTTGAGAAAGGAATGAAATTTAGAGAATTATTTGATTATCTCATATCAGCTGTGATAGATTATTTTCCTGTAGAGTTTAAAATTTAGGGGGGAAAAAATCCCATATCTGAGCTGTGAAACAGTATTTTCCTTGATCCTCTGACATTTTTTTCTTATAATTAGTAAGAGACAGACAATTAAACCCTCAGATTTTTCATTTTAGTTTGTAGCCCAGTCATACCTTCCCCTTCTTCTAACTATTTTCTCCATTCACTTATGTTGTTTTGGGGGTTTGGTGCTTTTTGTTTTGGTTTTGTTGTTGTTGTCGTTTGTCTCTGGTATGATTTTATTCTCCTCTTGTTTGTTTATTAAAATCCCAGGCAGGGAATACTGTGTAGCACCACTGAGTACTAACCCTGCCTCCTCAGATCCTGACTGCTGCAATCTCACATTTTATACAGGAGAGATTGAAATTACTACATAACAGAGGGGTGGATCATTTTGATCAGCTGCTTTTCCTTTCCCAGAGGTTCCTCTGATCTTTTTTCTTTGGGACATGAGAGCATCCCCTTCTGTAGATTCTTTCCACACCTCTGTTGACATGGAGGATGCTGTCCTTGCTCATGGAATGCAAATCCATCTGTTTAGTCTGGGGAGACAACACTTAACCAGGCAGCCCTTTATTTCCACTTGTTTGGGTTTCTCTGAGCTGTGATTTACTGGTATTTGTGCAAAAGTTCTGATGACTGGATTTGTTAATGGAGAAATATTCAGAGAGCTTGTGCTCTTATATTTTGCAAGAATCACCTACAAAGATCACAGAATCATAGAATAGCTGGAGCTGGAAGGGACTCATAAGGATCAATTATCACAAGGATATATTGTTGTTGGTTTATTGCCTGTGTGTGCTTTCTTAACAATTCCCTTAATTGTATGACTTCAAAATGTATTGAACATTCTTGATGGGAGATTGAACATTGTGAATATAAATCTCTAGATGGATTTAAAACAATGGACATATTTCTTTACTTATTTGAATTCTGCCCAGGCAATAATTCTCTAAAAAAACCCATTCAGAGTCCTTTTTAACCTGAATTTAGGAGTCTGGCTCAGCTCTCACAAGCATCTCATTTGGAGAACCTCACTGGTGCTGGGTTCTCCTGCTCCCTGGCCCAGCAGGGAGGTCAGGTGGGCACCCAGATCTCTCTCTGCATCAGGACACGGACTTGACAAAGGCAGGACACAGAGAAAACTGACTGAGCTTGAACCTGCTGTACACAGGAACCCCAGCTCCCTCTCCACTCTGTTTTTCTTTCTATTCTAAATCGTGCTGGAGTTTGATTTGCATGCTGATGACTAACATACCCGAAAAGTTCATTAACTTATAAGAACAGAAAATCACACCAGATTGTTTAACTCATTTAATCAGAAGTAGGTCTCACAACAGATTGAAGAGTATTAGAACAAAAAAGGGTGTCCTCCCTGCATGTATCTCTCCTGCAGTGCAGCATGCAGATGGTCATCCTTAAATCTCAATTCTTCAGCTCTCAGAGAGTCCAAAATGAAGACCCAGGTTTTGCAGTGTCTGTGAGCAGATGCCAAGGTGGAGCCCATGGTTACAGCAGCTGTTCCCAACCCAGAAACAGGGAGCTAAGAACTGAGTGAAAGCCATCCTCAATGCTCTGCCCTGGAAATCACAGCATTTGAAAAGCAGTTGTTTTATGCAATAACTAAAGTTTTCTTCATTTCTGAACTAATGTATTTCACCCAGTTGTATTCTTGAGAATTTCTCTTGCTTTCTTCCTTCCTCCTCCCTCAGCTCTCTTCTGAAAATCGGCTCCGAAGAGGGAAAGCAGACCTCTGCATGACATAGCTGGCTGTTTTCTTTCAGATTTGCACTAAAAGCACATCAGCATTTATAAAAGTTCCCTCTTTCTTTAGTCGTGGGCAGGTATCAAAGACCTTCACTCAGTAACTGTGGCCACCAAACTCTGGTGGATCCTTTTCACACTCCAGTATGAGGAAGACAAGTGCTCAACGTTCTCACCAGACAGGTGAAGGCATTCTGTGCCCTGAAAGCTCCTCTGTGCCCAGCTCAGGTGCTCTGAGGATATTTCACAAAAGAGAAAGGGATACAGAACAGGGAAAAACCCTGTGCTGTTATCTGTGACACTTCACACACACAAAAATCCTGTTTCTCGTCTTCCCTGGCATTTGCGGCAGCAGCTCTGAGTGATAGTTCCTACAGTTTGATGCAGAAACATTTTGCTGGGGAAATAGGTGCTGTAATCTCTGTTTAAATTTAGTGTTATGGCTAAATGCCCTTGGCTGCTCCTTTGGCAGCCGTTGAGGCTTAGCTGATTGATTTCTCAACTGGTGAGCAGGAGTCTGTAGAGAAGACATTGATTTCTGTAAAGCTGGTCATATTATGTCCCAGGATAATAAGCAGCTTAATTCAGGTTTTCAGAGCTATTTATGAATGAAGCTGGGGTCAGTGTCAGCACAGCCCCCTGCTATCAGTTGTCTTGTACACAGGGCAAACTCCTCGCCTCCATTTTTCTCTTCAGTATTTTGACATATCTTGGAAAAACAGGCATTGTTATCTGGATTCAGGGAGAATTTTTATTCTTAGTTTAGCTTTTTCTATGCAGCTCCTCCTTTTTTCCTTCTCCCTGCCCCTCTCCTCCTTCTTCCCTCCGTGTTTTTGGTGTGCCTGGATGTGCATGAATGTGTGTGAATGAGAGAGCATGACAGGGATGACAGATAATGAAGCAATTTCTGTCTTTCTCCTTCCTTCCCTTTTGTCCTCTCTTCTCCAAACATTTTCTAAAAAAGCATTAACATGTGACAATGTATATTTATTCTCCCATCCTGCCTGTTCAGTGAAGCCTTTGGGGTGTGTTTAATTTTCTTGTTTTGATGCACAGATTTTCTTGCATTCTGTATATTACTGCTCCAGAAGGCAGCACCAGAGCAATTCCTGATTTCTCTGGGCAGAGAGGAGCAGGGTCCATCAGTGCCATGACATTGATACACTTTGTTTTTAAGGGCAGACCTCATGAGTCCCTGTGCATGTTAAAATAATTCTCCTTTAGTGTAATTTCAGACTCAGCTTCTTTTTTATTATATGTGTCTGGGATCAGTGACCAGAGTGGGGAAGAAATGGAAAAACGATGGAATGAAGTTGCATTTCCTTTGAATTTTTCACAGTGGACTGCTTTCAAAAGAAAGCAAATACAAGGGAAATACAGCTGCACATGATGACAGAGGAAATCAGATTTGTTTAAACACAGCTGGAAACAATGCTGGAGATGAAGACAGTGCTTTGAAATAATTTTTATGGTCAGTAGCTGCATAAGAACTTTCCAAATAAATTCGATTTTCTCTCAAGCTGAAATGCTTTGTGCAGTAACTTTTGGGAACATTTGCAATAAGTCTGGAGACTGATGCAATTGTTAATAATACTGTTCCCTTCTGCTTCTTGCTTTATCAAAAAAAAAAAAAAAAAAAAAAAA
>VWZU01006587.1:369420-430787 GCA_013397095.1 Sterrhoptilus dennistouni | reverse complement strand
AAAAAAAAAAAAAAAAAAAAAAAAAAAGGCAGCATGTTGTTCTAGTAGTCTGATAGAGTCAGAGTTTCTTTTCTAACCAATCATATCAAATTCCTCCTTTGGTAGATTCTTTTTTCTTCATGGCTCTCTATGGGCCTGATTTTATGATACCTATAAACAAGTAGCTCAAACCAACCCCTTTACAGTGCAAGGGAGAGAAACCCATAGTCTTACATGGGCTGAAACTTTCTTTTGGTCAATGAAAATGTTTTGTTTTTTCTTTATGCACCATGGTTTTGTCTTGGTGAAAAAAGAGTTCTAATTTTGATAGCTTTTGATTTAAATTATAACTATTGGCTGTCAAGAATTTCAGGCAACTTTGTAGCTGACTGGGAAATACAGCAAAAACAAAGGTAGAGTTGTGTTTTTATTTTAAATCTTGAAACTTTTTAATTCCAAATAAGTTTATGTGCTAGAAACATAAGCAGCTCTCAGCACAAAGTTGGGTTGGAAGTATCTCACACCCCACTGTGCTGTGGTTGTGTAAGAACTCCCAGGACTCAGTTACTGATTTTTTAGGTCTTTTTGGTTTCATGTTAGGGAACAGATCAGGAGTGGATGCTGCCCAAATAAATGGAGAAGGATCAGTGTGGCTGTGGCCATTTCTGTACCACACACTAAGGAGCTTATTCCTCACTGGCTCATCTTAAGGAGGAAGAGTAAAATGCTGTTAAAGCTTTGAGTAAATCTCCTTCCAGAATAAACCTCTGATGTGCCATTTGGATGGCAGTGGCAGGGACATGGTCTGATGAACTGGTAATGGGCTGGAATCTATAGATTCCTGATTTCTAGTGACACCTAGACACCAAGAGGAAACATAATCTTGGTCAGGTACACTGATTTCCTTCGTCTCAATCTCCCAGTTTGCAAGTGATAAAGTTTTCTCATTTGCCCTAATGGAGCCCTTGTACAGGGGGAAATAAGTTGAGTGAAGAGCAGGAACAAAGCCCTGTTGCTTATTCTGAAATGTATTACAGATGAGACCAGACAGCAATGTGTTATCTGAAAGGCTTTTATTCCTTGCTACCTCAGGGACAATTGAGCTTTAACACATGCATAGCTGATCCTGACAGCATGTCTCTTTATCTATTAAGTATCATTTACACTGCAGGCTGGCTGAGGACTGTATTCAGGGGAGTGCAATTTCATTGCCAGAGCATTGATCAAAAGGATTTTCTTTTAATGCAAACAGACAAGGTACAGACTATATATGAATGTAAAATGGAGTTCTAGAACATTGAAGGACTTCTTTTCTATATAGAAGATAAATTTGTTTCATTAACGAAGTGGTGAAGGATGTTTGAATTCTACTTTACAGCTTCCACCAAGGCAGTGCAGAAACCAGACACCTCTATGTGTATGGAACCTGCCTATGTCAGTGAAACATTAAAAAATCATAAGCATTTGACACTGAGTTATTTGGCTACAGTGACAAGTCATTAAACACCAGTTCTGCAAATTAATACTTGATTTTTTTTCCTCCTAAAGATGTATGATGAGCAGTAGAGGGAAAAGATGCTTTTTTTTGGTCCTGGTACTAGATCTGGCTCTAGGGTGAGCTGGGCTTGGCTCCTGTTTCTGCCAAAAAATGTGGCAAAATTTATATCAAAAACATCTAAACAACCCCTCTTCTTAAGCTTACTGTTAAGTGAGAAGAACTCCATGGCTTTCTCCCCCTGTTCTGCATTTGGGGGAAGTGACTGTCATGTGTTTGCTCAGTGCCTGGCACAAAAGAGTCCCAGGTTTGGGGGCTGCACACAGGCACCACAGTGAAAAAAATGGAGCAATAGCAACCAAATTCAAATTGACATGATTTGCACCATCAATTTTCATAAAAATAAGAAAACATTATTTTGTCTGAGGAAGTTCTTTGTAATCAGATGTAATTACCTGCAAGGACTAATTAACTCACATGCTTTCCTGAACAATAAAATCTGAACTGCTTTTTCTGCTCTTCAGAGTGAGAACATATCACTGCTTTATTACTCATTATTGAGGAGAATATACCTTAGAGTACAGGCTGTGGTCTGTGTTGCTGCTGTAGGAGACTATTATTAACAAGAGACTGTTGATCAGTCTTACTAATTTGTTTTTATAAAAATATAAGTTTACAGTACTGCTAAACTTCCTTTCTTACTTAGTGTAATAATAGTAGGAAATATTGCCAGCTTGTGCCATTAGGAAAAATGGCTTCTATTCAGTGTAGTCCAAGCTGATACTTTCACAAGACTCTTTTTTCCATGTTAAAATTATGTTTAAATTTATGCTCTGAATGTGCTTGCAGAGATAGTCTTCACAATTGCAGATTCATGGACACCTCACAGCACTTGAACTTGCCTGATCTCCTCCCAGGCAGGGATCAGCAGCCAAGGGATCACTGTGCAAACAGAGCTGTCCTGCCTCCAACAAACCAGTTCAGAGCTGCCTCCCTTCACAGGGCGTGGGCACACCTTTGGGAAACCAGCACAGAATCCTTCCATGCCATTTAACAAAGTAGTGTCCTTGCTGTTCAGAGGCGTAAATTATGGTCTCCAAAAGTTTCAAGCATTTTTGGGGGTGGGTTTTGATTGGCAGAAAAAATTTCTGCCACTTCTATGTAAGGGCAGGATGCTGTATTCTCCTCTAAAATCCATTCCTCAGCTGAGACTGCTGGGTAGTGTCAGTGGATAAAACAAGGACATCACTTGTCTGAGAACTGTGTGGAAGTCACCAGCCCACTCCAAATACACCTTTGGATGGCTTTGAAATTTGGCAATTTTGTCAAGTCATGGCAGAGCTGTTCTTGCACTCTTTGCCATATCACAGTATTAAACTCCTGAGATACTAAGGCACAGCTAAAAGAATTCTCTGGGTAACTGCCTTTGTTCATTCTTTGATGCTGATCTTCTGTCTTTCCACTGATATTAAATCAATATTTTTATACTTAATTATTATTTAAATTATTGTAATTTATAAGTCAATGCCAACTTTTTCTGTTTTCCAGACATCCTCCAAATAGCTGAGGGCTGTTCCCTTCATATATACCTTCCTGGAATTCAGGAAAGAGAAGATAGCTTTTCTATCTGAACTCTTGAGTGGTAAGAGGCTTCACTTCTTTTGATGTTTTTTTAATGCTGGGAAATCAAGTCCTGGAATCAGAACACCTCATTTATCTCACAAAATTAAATTGGTTTCAGCACAACCCAGTGAAGAACATCTGTGGCTACACACAATATCTTATTACTGTATCAACCAAATGAGAGGACTCTACATGGTATTTAATTTGAGAGATGCCTGTAGTGCAGTTGTAATAACAAAAAATTATGTGATAGTTTTGAGTACATGATGTACTTAACTCTTTTGCTGTAGCAACTGTAAAGCCCAAACAGGAGAAAATATTCCATGAAGGTTAGAGAGCTTCTTGTGTTTGTGTTACCTCTGCACAGCTGAGAATTTCTTCCTTTGGAATATTTGAGTCTATTTTACAAATAAAATTATTTGATTTGTAGCTGGTTCAAGTCCTCCACAAAGGCCCAGTAGTAGAACTGTTTTATATCACTTCCTTCTGAAGTACAGATAATCTCACTTGAGGTGCAAGAAATTTCCTCTGTCTTTCTTTTATCTGGTGAGACATAAAACAGGGGAGAGGATCATGGACTGAGGGTGATTATTTAATCCTTTGCAGCAGTCTGTCAGTGTTAGGACTTTCAGAGAGTAGTTTCTGGAGGGTATCATCAGAGAATGCTGCTCAATATTTCATGGTCAGGGAAACAATCTGAAACCCAGGAGACTGAGGCATTGTTTAAAGTCCTTGGATTTCTGTGACTGCTTTCAGAGGCAATTTAGGGACAGTCCATTATTGTATTAAAGAAATAAACAAAGGCTTCAAGTTTTTAGGGATGCAGTAGCCAGTTAAAAGAAACATGGAATGAGAAGAAGAAAATATGAAGAGCCCTTTATTCATCACATGGTGGCTGTGTGGCTGCCTCACACAACTCTATGGGATGACCAGGGATACTTAAGTGAAGGCGAAAAATAGCTGGTGTCATTAAAAATTACTGGAGGAAAATGAGAAAGATAGGAGTGTTGAGAAATGCTTTTAATTATGCTCACATTGAAGTATAGCAAAATTAAATGGACTGGGTTGAACTTTGGTGACAGTTTCTGGTAAAAGTACTGAAGCAAGTTAATAAAAATAGAGGTCAAGGAGCTCTGGTTACATCTTATGCAAGACTGAATAGAAAATATGAACCTGTGACCTACTAAAACAACTGCATTAGGTAATAAATATCTATATCTGGTAGCTTAATCAGTGCCTTGGAAAAGATATATGGCATTTTTTGAAAATTCAGATTAAAGTGCACCTGGAATTAAAACTAAGCACTGAAGTACAGAACAAGAAGGGATAATAATGTTTTTAACTCTGCTACTGAAAGTTCACTGTGATTTTTGGGAACAGACCATAAAATTATTGAAAATAAGCACCATATTCTTTCAGCTTCAAACATCAGTAGCTACTGAGCCATACCTAGGCAAAGAATGTTGTCAGGAATCTGTGATTAAAATCAATTACTGCCTAGGCAGCTTACCATCTGGAGGAGGGAAAGCCTTTCATTCTCTTAACTTGTGCATCTCATTTTTGAGTTGTGAAAAACTCAGGCAATGCACTGTGTTCAGTAACTCAGCTGCTTCCGTCCTGCTCTGTATTGAAAGCTATTTTCAAAGATACGTAGTCAAAGCTGTTTTCCTCATATTTTTCTGAAGTATCATTAAATTGTCCTTATTTTGGTAGCCAGTTCCTTCTGCACTTTTTAAAAAAAGATTTTTTATGAAGAATAAACAAGTTTGCATTGATAATTTTGCAAAATCTGTGACTTAAAATGCCTGCCACGTTATATTTTCTCTGGATTGATCAGTTAAATCTTTCATGTTTAGAAGGTTTGATTCAGATGGAAGTGGAAAGGACATCCAGAACGTGTAAACCAAAGTTGTATCACACATTTATGTCATCCTGATGAATTGCTTTGAAATAGTCCCCAATATGATTTCCACAAAATGTATTTCCAGAAGTTTTTTTCTTCTAAATGTCACTATCTTCTCCAGTCTGGGGAGATAACTGAATCATACCTGTTATTTATAGTCAATTTTCTCTTCTTGATTTCTTTCTGAATTGAATTCAGACAAACTAAATTAGCTTTTGGGATTTCAGGTATTCATAACTGTTGTTGACCAAGATACTTGTTAATTGCATAATAAGTTACATGGATTTTCTGAAACTGAAGAGCAACACTTCCAGGCATCCGTGTAGGTCGGTTGATAAATACCAATGTTTATAGAAATGCTGCATTTAAGTAGTAATCCTAAATCCAATTCTCTAACAGGCTTTTCGTATCAGGATTTCCTTGTGAATTATTAGAAGGTGATAGTTGGTCTTAGGTGTTGTTTCTGCCAGTGATGTGTAAATTATCCTGTGTGGCATAAACTGATTTTTAGTTAACATAGAACTATGACCTGAATATCCACCCCTTTGCTTTCAGCATTTACAGTTGAAACTCTCTGTATATTTTCTAGTTCCATAGACACTTTCATGTCTATGGGGGCTGAAACCTGGGGATCAGTGCCATAAACTTCTTTCCCAGAAGGATGGGAGTGAAGTAGTTCACCTGCACTCTCATGGCTTTGCAAAAACAATATCTCAATTGTCTGTGAGATGAAATCCTCAGGGATTTGGTTTTCTCCTTTCTTATCCTTTCTTAAAAGCACGTGGGGTCTTGTGGGCATGTTCCCAAATGGAAAACAATAAAGGCTGTGCCTGAAGTTTGGCTTCAAGTCCATCTGGGCTGATTGAATCCCTGTGCCAGTGAAGGTTGAGATGGATTGTCACCCATTTCCCAGGCAGTATTCTGGAGCTTGCAGCTCCCTGACAGGAATTTTATCCACTGAGACAGATGAGAGCAAGCAGGGCTGTGAGCAGAGTAGGAGGGAATGGCTCAAATGAGCAGGGGAAGAGTTCTGTGGTGTGAGAGCTGTGCCCAGCCATGAGCCTTGACCCGTGTGAGGGACTGAGGAGCAGCAGGGAGCCCCATTCCTTCAGCCTCATAAATGCATAAATACCAGATTGCTATTCCCCTGCAAGAGGTGGGCAAGCAAGCAACTGAAAAATACTGAGTTATTTTCCCTGATGTTATTTTTCATCCTCCTTTGTAGATTTATTTGGCAATATTTCTGTATTTGCTTGTCTGACCCACAGGAAAAAGAAAAGGAGAGCAACAGCCAGAACTGCTATCCACTAAAAGTAGGGAATGACTGAGAAAGGTAATGAGAACCTATTTTGATTTCTTATTTTCTTAAATTGTATTGCATTAACCTGTTAACATTCATTTTTGCTTACCTCTTAGTAAAAGGGCTCATGTGTTAATCAGGGCAACTTCATGGACAGTACCTTCAGTTTAGAGTTTTCCCAGCCAAGTGTAGAGATTGCATAGGAGAAATTTTTTTGTGAAAAATATTTCCAGTTTTTGTTACCAAGCGCAAACAAGCTTTGATGCTCTAACGGTGTGAGATGAACTATGAGCACCTCTCAAGAAAAAAGCAGATCCTGATACCACTATACTTCAATAAAGACACTCCCACTGTCAAAACTAATTCCCTCTGGGAATTATAATTTCATTGTATATTTCTTACCAGCCAAAAGAATATCAGTGTTCTGCCAAATTCAGCTTTAGCAAGGCCATCACTTCCAAACCTGTTATATCATTGTAATTAATAAAGAAAAGATGTGTAGATTGAATGAACAATCTCTTTGTAAACCTCAGGAAAATTTTCAATTAAAACCTTTCATCTTCGGGATGCACAAACAGCTATCTAAAGACAGAGATATGAGAAACACGGGTTTAATATTTTTAAATTCTCACATCTTTTCTTGAGCAGTTACATGTGCTTTGTGGTTACAAAGGATCTTCTTTATTCAAAAAAAATATCGAGCTCTCTTCCTGTCAGAAAAATATATTTTCATTGCAAAAGATAGTAGTGCAATAAAAGAAAAAGAAAACAAGGTGAGTGTTGGGAGATATTAGCAATGTTTTAGTCAATACATCAGCTATTTGTGTTTGTTAATCAGATGTATTTACTTTATTGATCAAATGACATGTTCCCACTTTCTTTGTGTGTGTGTATGATGGTAATGATGCTGCAGCTGCAGGTGAAAGGGTTGGGCTCTATCCAAATCTGTAGTGTGGAGCATGACAAAATCCACTTGGATTATTAATACTTCATTTGTGCTTGCAGTGCAGGGAATTAGATTTTAGTTTGCATGTTAATAGTAAATTCATTTAGGCTCTGAGATACCATAAATATGCCACACTTGGAGGATGGCAATGCTCTGTTGAAAGCTCTTTGCTCAGCATTAATTTGATATAAATTTGAGGTAATAAAGCTGAACACTGCAGTTTGGTGTGACACATTCCAGGCATGGAGCACTGCCACACAAAGGTGTCCAAGTCATCAGGACCAATTTTATCTGCTGAAGCAGCTGTGTTGCCACCAGGCTTGTTCTGGCTTGCATCATCCAACACAGGAGTGCCTGTCACATTTCCATTTGGGGGTTGGCTTCCTGCACCTTTCCTTGCAGCATTTTTCACAAATGAGCAGGATTTTCACTTAGTTTGATTTTGTGGTTGGCATTTTCATCAGAGTAACAAGGATAGCAATCCTCTATTAGAATTACGAAAGATTAAATAACCCAGAGTGGCCAGGTTGCCCAGAGAAGCTGTGGATGACCCATACATCTCTATAGGTTCTCAAATGACTGTTTCTGTCACTTTGTGTGTCTTTTTTACTGCATCAGCTCCAGCTATTGCAATGTGCAGGATGCCCAAGCAAGGTGAAGTGTCAGCTTAGAGACAGAGTGTTGGCTTGGTAACTTAATTTTAAAAGAGAAATGGGTTTTTTTAAAAAAGCTTTCTTTACAAAAGAAAATCGGGATGTTAAATTATTTTTTCTACTTTTTTGGTAGCTTGAGGCTACTGTGGGTAACTTCTATGTTTAAACTCCCCTAGTCAGCAAGTCACAGGTTCATCCAATTCAAAATTGGTCAATTATCAGTTTCCCCAAGCAAGAAATACTCTCTACCCAGCAAATCTGTCTGACTTGCTAAGGAAAGCTGGAGTGAAGGCATTCAGCCTCTCTTTACCTGGGGCTAGGCACTTCTAAAAATTCTGCTTGAAACATCTTTTACTTCAACTTGCCCATTTTGCCTGTTCCAATCAAAGATGTGCTCATGAAGTGTGCACTAAGTATGCCAACATTTTTTTCAAAAATTCTCTCATGAAGGCTTTTCATGCCTCTCTTTTTGTTGGGTAGGTTTTGGTGGGGTTTTTATTATTTTTATGGAATTGAGGGTCCCAATACTGCAACTGATTCAGTGCAGAAGTAAACCAGTGCCCATTTACAGCCCCAGTAATTCCAAAGAATGGTATGGGATGCCAGGGGAAGGCTGTGTGAAAGGGCTTTCAGTTAGTCACAGCCTTGAGATCACATAAAAAATAAGCAGGCTCCAAATTACCCAAATATTACATTAGAAGATAATAAACCAGATATTAATTCTGTAAACAGAGGGAGATTAAATAGCCTGGGTGAGACAGATTTAATAATGGGTTTGAAGATGAATCAGACTCCCTGACCCCTGTCCTTGCAGTCTTGCTCTGAAGGTCAAAACCTGTCAGCAGCAGCAGTTAAAATCTATGTTGGAGCATCTTTGGGTATTCCAGAGCACATCCCACTCCTGCCCACCACTGCAGGGGTGCACAGACCCTTCCTCAGCTCACTCTGGGCTCTGTGGGATTCAATCTCATGGATGGATCCAACATTCAGATCTGGATGCTGGTTCTGGAGATTTTCCTGGACGCATTAATTTATCTTTTGTTCATGGAGGATGCTGAAAAACACGAAAAACCGTGAAGATGACAAGCATCTCTGTTTTTCAGTTAATTGTAAATCTGCTGAGAATTTACCAATTTTAGTTTAGAAATTTGTTCTAGGTGTAGTCTGACATGCTGCAGGGCAGCTCTCCTTTTAATTAGTTAAAATCTTTACTAATGGCAGGAAAGCACTGCGTGGTTATGTTAAGTAGATGACATTTGGATGATATTTTTTCCTGATGTTTGGCTTAAATTTACTGGGTGCATATGCACTAGTATAGTGTCAAACCGCTTAGTTTTGACAACTGAAGCACTTTTGCATTACCTTAATGAATAACTGGAAATACTTTAGTCATCAGACAACTCTAAGAAAACTGATGCTGAGTTTCCACATATGCAAATAACATAAATTGACTCTTGGGGTTTTTTAAAGACAAATGAAAAGCAAACAGTTGAAACAAAATTAAACTGCCATTCAGCCTTCATGCTCACAGTAACTTCTAGTGGTTGCAGTTAATGTGAATATATAGTCTTTTTTGGTTCAATCATTATTTTTAACAGTGAAGCCTATCTAATCATTAGCTGGATCGTGAAGTCAATTCCTTTCATGTATTTTGTAGCTCATCTTGCCTAAATTGTTTCAGTTCCTCAGAGATAGTTTTTGAATATGCATGACATATTTCTGCATAATAACTAGGAAGTCATTTTATGTTGCATCTCATTAGCAAAATAAGTATCAAAACAGGTTTCCCTTCCCTTAGAGGCAGCTCTTCAGTTTGCTCCAGAGAACAATTCACCTTCAGCTCCCCCACAGGTTAATACCTATTCTGGAGTATTTGATCTTAAATACTGGACTAGGCTCACTTTAATTTCATCGCATAGAACTTACTTTTCCTCTTCAAGGATCATAGAAGGCCAGACCAATTGGGACTGACTTTTAAGTTGGGTATAAACCAAAGTCTGAATCAAATAATTAGTTTTGTGCTTTTGCATGATGTTTTTGGGATGGACTCCTCATCTCCTGCTTCTGAGAGCATCTGGCTGCTCAGGTTGCTCCTTCCCACAAATTCAGGATATAGAGATATAAAATGTGCAGTGGGGAGCCCTCAGTTCAGTGCTGCTCCTCCAACCCTTGTAAGAGAGAGTGCAGAGCTTGGTCCACAATTGTTTTATGTACCACATCAACAGATGGCCTACAAAATAAATCATATTTATGGGGCTCCAAAATACAAATCATGTTTTAAACAAATAAATCCTTGCACCCCAGCTGGGATAACATCATTGTCTACTGTAGCAGAACACAGAAACCCCTGAATTGTGGTTTGTGGCCCCACACAGCAGTTTAGACCTAGACCTAGACCTAGACCTAGCATAGGACTAGAATGAGCCTAGAACTAGAGATAGCCTAGAACTGGACCTAGAATTAGACCTAGATAGCCTAGAAGTGGACCTAGAACTAGACCTAGAGGGAAAGGCTATGGAGGTAGTTTGTGGTGCTGTAATCAGGGCACACTTAGTCTTTTGAGATCTTAGGACCATTCTATCAGTTGGTGGGTTTTTTGTGCCTTTGAGTTTTTTGATGTTTTCCCAGATGGCTGTATTTTCATGTAGATAGAAATTCTCAGTAGAATCCCTGGGCTCAGGGGATAAAAAATGAAAGAGAAAGCTCAAATATCTATCTGTTTGAGCCCAGCTCTTGTGTTCTAGTCTGGTTTTGAAGCACCCTCAGTAAATATTGATTTTCTGTGAGGTTTACACTGTGTTTTGTCATGAGAACCACGAGTTTGAAAAAACCTCAGGATTTTTCTAAGTACGCCCCTCTGCCCACCTCGAGGCAGATCAATCTGTATTTTAGAAATAAAATGCATGTTGGATCGCTGGACTGGAAAACAAGCAGTTGTTCTTTCACTCCAACCTGTAACAGGCATGAAACAATCTTGGAGATACAGGAATCTGTTGTTTAGTAGTTTTAATCACATTTGACACAGTTTCCCTTCATTTGCCCTCATGTAGTTTATTAGAAATGTTCGTATTGAAAACAAAGCCTTGCTGCAAAAAGAATCTGATGGAAACACAAGATATGCTGCTGTGTCTACAGGACACTCAATCATCCAGGGGAAAAGGAAGATTATATGTCTGGCTTAAAATTATGACCTGACTTACAGTGAAAAACTTCATATTTATAACTTGCAGCTCTAAATACACCACATAAACATTTTTACTGTCTTTTGTGCATGTTTTGTAACGAACAGATGTGGAATTCACTGAGCCTTATGTACTAAAGTCAGGAAAATACAGGACATTGTGGGAAAAAGAGGTGTGATGAAAATGGAAAAAGATTGCATCTCAGTGGGATGTGGCCTGGACAGAGCAATCATTCTCACTCCTCAAGTGATTTCCATTTCTCCAGGGAGCTGCTTTATAATTAATGTTCTTTGTTTATGGTACACTTATGTCTCCAAGAAAAAAATAAAATACTGAAGTAGACGTGTCCTTCATCAAGTCTCACAGCATGCAGGCCAGCAATTATTCTTATATAACTTGTATTGTGTGTAGTATAAAGCTCCCATGCAGGGCTGAACACTGAAGGGCTGCTAATGCATTCACAGCACAAATAACGAGAAAATAATTCTGTTGAATGGGGCTATGAAAAAAAATCCCTTTGACCCTCCAGCCTGTCTGTACCAATGAGTGGGTTTGAGGCTTGGGGTTTGAGGCTGTCATGGGTGCAGAAAGTGTAGATGTAGCAGGAAGGAACTTCTCTCCTCTTTCCATCCTTCCACCCCTGCACTGCTCAGGGGAAAGCTCAGGGGCTGTGCTGGGGGGCTGGGAGAGGTTCCTCTGAAGGTTTGGATCAATTCTCATCATTTTTGTGAGTAAACCTGTAGGAATTGCTTTGCTTCCAGACTTTTTGGACCGAGCATCACAGTTTGATGCCTGATCCCTTCTTTATTCAAACTTTATGTGTTGCATAGCACTAGCTCTGAGCTTAGCTCCTGTGAAAAAATATTTCTGTGCTGCTGCTCATGCTTTAAATACATCATCTGTGAATGCACAGTGAACTCGCATCTGTTGAATGAAGCCAGTTATAAGTTAGAAATATTTCCTCAGTGCATTAACTTATTTAAAGTTTTATTTTGAATAAAACTCCATAGTTTCAAGCAGGAGTTGTCACTTTTTTCACAAATTCATTTAAGGACTGTCTGCCCTGGTTGACCCAGATCCAGAACACTTGATATTGTGAAGTTTCTATTACTAAAGAAAGTTAAGCTCACCACCACTAAGATTGTCTGTAACCTAAAAAAAGGAACTGATTTTAATAAATAAAAGCTTCTAAGCCAAAATTTGATCAAAATACTTATTTGTTACAGGAGAAAATCTGGATACCAGACAGACAGAAAAGTTTGATATGTGTGAGCAGTAGGTGAAGGTTACTTGATCATAATTCAGCAAAATGCCCCAAACATTGCATTTCACTTCCATCCCTCCCAGCAAGCAGGACTTGAGTTTTATGTAAACAATAAGGAGAAAATGGGCCATTTCTGTACTGGGATCTGAGCTCCCCAGGCTTGAACTGGCCAAGCTCTGTCTTGTCTATCTCCCATGGAACAGGTTGATTTTAACTGATCCATAGCAGCAACAGCTCTAGTGCTGGCCTGGGTCCTGGCTGCAAGAATTTAAATTCTCACAGCTCTGAATCTCTCCTGTTATCTGGCAGTTTTATTCTAACCTTGGCTTTTGCAGTCCAGGGGTTTCCTGGCCAAGCCAGATTTTGCTGTATCCCAGTTTGAAAAAGTGTCTGGTGTACATTAAAAATATGATATATATACAAAACCCCCCAAATATATTGTTTGTGGGGGAAAGATTCACACTTTTAAATTAATCTCATAATTTTTTAAGGCCTGACTCACATTTTTAATGCTAGTGTTGGCAATAATGCTGTTTTTCTCCATATGGTTCCTTTTGAAAGGAAAAAAACTAACACTACCCAGTGGGACACTTATCTTGAAATTCAGATACCAATGGTAGATATGCAAAAGAAAGAAAATGAAAAAGGAGAGAATGCAAAAATTAAAAAATCCCAGGACAGATGTTTAAAGCTGGATTATATCTTGTCTTCTCAGGGACGCTCAATAAAATTAAACCAAATGAATTTGGATTTGAATCGTATTAGTGAAACCATAATAGACCGTTTTATGTACACACAGAATTTAAATGGCCCCAATTTGCTTTTTCACTTTGAAATGAGTGAAACCAAGTTATACCATCTCTATTTCTGAAGGAAAAGCCATCCTCTTAGCACAGCTGATCTGTGCAATTTGCCTTAAATTGACACCTTTTTGGTTAATTCAGCTTTTCCTGAGTGTCCTTGACATATCTGGGAGCTAAGAAAGGGATGAATACTGTCAGATTCAGGAAGATTCTTCCTTCATTATGCTTACCTCTAAATTTTGCAGACTCTTAATATACTCTGTGGAACACGTTGTCTTCCTGCCCTGATGAAGTCAGTGAAAACTCAGCTGCAAGTGGTGGGAATTGGGTACACTGAGGTGTTTGTGCTTCCTCAGGCAGAGATGTGCTCCCAGCCCCAGCTGAGGTGGTCGTGGAGTTCCACCTTGGGAGCCTGGAGCTGCCAGCCGGGGGCATCTTCCCTTCTCCAGCTGCCTGCACTGCAGAAATGTGGGAAGAGATGGACAGGAGCCATCCCAGCCAGTGCCTGTGCCCCTTTGCTGCAGCTGAAACCAAGGGGGAAATTATCAGTGCAAGCATCAATGCAACAGGGAGAAATCAGAGTAAATTTTGTAGCAAATTAACACTAGCACAGTGCTGAGCTAATGAGGGCTCTGTGCTTTCATGCTGCCTCCTGACAGGGCCACCTGAAGCTGAAATGGCACAGACAGGTAACACCAGCTCCAGCACAGAGCCTGCCAGTGCAACAGAAACCAAACAGATTTTGTCAACTAATCTTGAAATGTCCACTACCATGTCCACTGTTTCTCAATCAGAATTTCTGATTTGGTGCTGGGGGATCTAAAGAGAAACTGATGCATTGTCTGAATGAGACACCAATATTACACTCATTTGGATTTGTTGAAATGGAAAACCTGGAAAATTAGTCTCTCTCTTTAAAATAGCTTGTGGTTATGTGAGATTTGGATTTAGTGACCCAGGATACCATCTCAGTTCCTGCCCCACATTTTAGTTCTGGTTTGGGTTGGTTTTATTTTCATATTCTCTAAGCTGCATTCTTTCACTTTGTGCAATCAGATGAAGAATTCTTGAGATATGGAATAGCAGATGCTGTCCATGATTTTAAATACTTGCACTAACTACTGTCTTCTTCTTCAATTTTAAGAAGCACACATTTTGTATCACTCGTATTATTTTCAAAATCAGTACCTAGCCTTCCAGTGATACAGTCTTTAAAAGAGGACTTTGATTTTTATAAAATTTTGTTAGAAGGAAGCAGGTTTTGAGCATCTGTGGTGGCTCTGAACACCGTGTAGATCTCACTAGTATCTAACCCACCTTTAAAATCCACTGTAAGGGGACAGTAGGTCTGGAGAAGTTGCAGAAATCTAAACTGCTTTGTAACACTAGTAGATCCATCTGTGTGTGGAATCAGACAACAAGGTAGATTAATTTAATTCTGATCCTTCTAGTAACATAAGAAACATTTCAAACCAGATGATTTACACAGCAAAATATTTTCTATATTCCTTAGCAGGTAACTGGAAAGGAAAAAGCTACATAGAACCTTCAAATCTGGTTGTGGAAGGGTCTGAAGTTTAATACAGATTAATACTTGGAATACAATCATTTCCATCCTTAATACCAAGACAGATTTTCTTATATCTGCATTCCCATTGGCCACATATCACACCTAGAAGTGTGACAGGATCACAAGTGTGCCTTGATCCCCATTGGATAGTACTTAGGCAAAATGTGTTATATTTAGAAAGCAACTGATATCACTTATGCACCTTTTGAAATGACTCTTTGTGTATTTTCAGTGTAAGCTGTGTTTTGGACAGGCAGTTCTCACGACGTGTTCCTTTGCTCTCATTCACCAGGGGGAATGTATGGAACACTCGAGCAGCTCCCAACAAGGCCAGATGAATAGCTCTGAGCTATCTATATTTTTGTGGGAGTGGGGTTGGGGTTATGGCATTTTCACTAATGATTAAATGTCTTCCAAACCTATTCATGCTGCAGAGCTATAAATTATGGATTTTTCACATTAATGAAAAGAGCCCTTGGAGCCCTCTGGAGTGCATGGTTCTATTTTTACATTTCACTATCGGAGAATGAGGAAAGATAGGCCAATGTGTTTCTTTTTTTAAAATGGCAGGAGCAGAAATTTGGCCTGTTCTGGACGTCATTCAAGTGCCAACATCATTACCCATTGTGGGGGACACACTCAGAGTTCATATTTGTTACGTCATTCCATCAGGGGATTTTTGCCACTCACTTTGAGCTCATTAGCAGACCTGAACTAAAAAACCCTATACATTGGAAATCTGAAATTGCTCCACTATGAAAATGGTGGGGTATATGATCTTAGAATGGGGTTATAATTTGGAAATCAAACTTGAAAGTTCCCAAGAAATGGTTCTGTGTCTTATCATATTGCTGGTTTTTCTGTATTGTTTCCTGTATCTTGGTTTTTGTGAGTACAGAAAGTGAAGAAGGTTTAATCCCCTTTGTTTTCTTTACAAGGAAGTTTCTGTCATCCTCTGGATATTCGGAGGGGAAAAAAAAAAGCTTTTCATTAAAGCAAATAGAAAAGACCCTGACATTCCTAGGGTGACTATGATGAAAAATAAATTAAGAGCAAAAGCTCCAAATCACGGGTCATCTCTACTGATCACCTGGCAATCAAAAGGGAACACAGAATTTCATCTTCACGTGATCTGTCTGTAAAAGAATGTGTAGCTCTATTTGCATAAATAGTGCTCTCTCATCCAGAACTGATAAAAGTGAAAATAATGGATCCCAGAGAGAAAAACTGAAGTAATTTATTCTTTTGGCCTCGTATCACAACAGGGGTTTTTTTGTTGTTGTTGTTTTTGTTTGCTTGTTTGTTTTCCTTTTTTTTTTTTCTTTCTTTTGTGAGTACCAAAGCCAGATCTGCACAGAAGTAAAAACCACTGAGACAGCTCTGAGTTCCTGCAATTGGCATTTTGGGTAAACAGTGTGAGAAGTCACCAAGCTTCAGCTCTCTGTAAACAGGAAGAAATTGTATTGAATTTGGAATCCTGAAAGGGTTTACTAATTTGCAGCTTCCTTGAGAAGACAGGGAGGTCTCTGAGTCAAAGAACCTGTAGGTTCAGACAGAATCTTCCAGCCATCTCAGCATGAGGCTTCTTCTCAGAATACAATATTCAGTTGTTATTGTTGGACAGGTTTTCCTAAAATGGTTTCAGGCACATATAAATGAGTCAGGAGTGAACAACAGGAGTAAGTAATTGCATGCAGGAAAGAGGCAGCCTTGAAGCCTTTGGGAATTGTTTAAAACATGCTGATTTCTCCACTTTTCCTTGTTTTCTGGCTTTGGCGAGGAGATTTTAAAAGGAGAAAGGAAAAAAACCCACAAAAAACTAACAGAGCAACAGCTGCAGAAACCTGTGCAATAAATAAAACCCATGGAAAGAAATCAAGATGTTAAAGTTTCAAAAAGCCTGTGCCCCAGCACTATCAGAGACTCATTCCCAACAAGGGGCCAAGTCACATCTCCTGGAAAGAACAGAAGTCAGGCTCTCTGGAGAAATAATTCTGTTAATCATGAATACAAGGCAGTTTCGGAAATTGAAGAGGTTAATTTATGGATTTAATCCATTGTCTATAGTACCTTAAATCAGTCCTAGACAGGAACAGACAGAATGGAGGACCAGAGCTGTTCCAAAGCAGTTTTCATCTTGATAAAGCTCCTCATAGTTGCTTAAAAATTATTCATCTTTGATGTTCTACAATGCCATAATTTGGGTAGGTGATAGACTGAACTGCAAACAGTGTTTTTGATAACTGCTAAATCTAAATTGCTATTTTAATCAACTGTAACACTTAGATTGTCAGCTGATAAAAAAATGTGTGCAGAAGACACATTGCTGGTGTAAGTGCAGTGGTATTTAAAATCAATATAAACTGAGCAAAATTATGTTCCTCTTTGCTTTTCTTCTTAGGTTTCTATGGAAACCTTCTTGGAGGTGGTCTGAAAAAATGTTAAAATAGAACAATAAATTGTGTAATTTATACATGCAAAGTAAATATCCTTCCTGCATTTTTTATGGAGGTGAAAAAGTGATTTCATCATTTAATATTCTCCCTTGACAACCAAATTAACTATGACCCAGTCTCCTTAGGGTTTACTTTTCTGCATTTGGCTAACATGTTTGAGAGAGGAAAAACAGACATCTTTTATGCTGACCATCTATTATTTATCTGTACTTTACTAAACTATCTTGACTTTTTAGAAAAAACAATCTTCACAGCTTTTACCATGGAAAGAGTGTCTGAAAAGTTATTTTGAAACTATAGTTCTGTCAACCTCTTCCTGAACATGGTGTTCCTTCAGAGTTTTAGCCAGAGGAACATAAAATACAATTCTATATTGACACATCACTATAAATAAACAGTAATAGCAAGGGGCTAGGATGTACTGTGTACATGTATTTTCTTAATGATTCACCATTGTGTAGGATGATTTTCACTTATCCTAAAAGAGCTACACATACCAGGGGTGGCTACTTTGATATCCAGCACTGTTCTGCTACATTTAGCGGATTTGTACCTTCATATTTTGGTGTATAATTTTTTTGTTTATGTTCTCTTTGCTCTGGTCCCTGCCTTTGAAGGCTGGCTGTTAAATCGGTTGAAAACACACAGTCTATCCTCCTCTGTAGATATGCAGTGACTGTCATTTTTAGTATCACTGTTGTGTTATGTTATCACATGTGTTATATGAGGAAACATATAGCAGGGGTGGCTGCTGATCTCTCCACTGGGTTTAACCCTGTTGTGGAAAGGAGTTCCTGTGAGCCATAGGCACTGCACACTCACTGTGTACACAGCTCCTGCCTTGTTTCCTCTCCTCACAGCTTTGGAAAACTTCCCTTGAGCTCTGCTAATAAGGCTCTCCATTCACTGTTAGATTATATTCCTTGTCTCTTGTGTTCTCCTCCTGTCTGGGCCCATTAATAAACCTCTGTAAATCGGGGCAAGTGGTGGCTGTGTGTGCATTTTCTCAGGCTCTTCTTGGAGGTCCAGTGCAGAAAGTGATAGGGAGCCTCTTCTACCTGGCTCTTCTGTGCACAGCAGCAATTCATGGGGTTTTTAATTCTTACAAACATGAGAAACTCTGTTAAATCTTTGAGCCCCATCTAATGAAACTCCCTGCTGAGTATCTGCTGGTATATACCATTTCTTTCCATGAGAACTACAATTACAGGTGACAGATAAAGCTGGATGCCATTAACCAAATCGTTTGCTCACCAAAACATGTATCTTTAGTTTAATTAAAGTTAGGATTTAATATAATTCCTGATAAAAGAAAAAGAGGATTATTTTCTGGAGAATAATTGTTTTATTCTGCTATTTTCAAAATAGAAGATTTCAGCTTCTTTCAAATCTTTTTATTTGAAAAAAGCTTAGGTTGCTTTTCTCTCCCAGGAAAGGCTGCTTACAGAGCACAGGAGACATTTAATGTTCAGGGCTCTAAGAGGGTGCACCTCCTGTTTTAACCCTCCCTGCACTCAGGCCTGCCTCAGCACAGTAACACAAGCAAGGGAGAGCAGAGGGTGATCCCCCCCAGCCCAGAGCAGTCCAGGCTCAGCTTTTCTGAGCCACAGCTCTGTGTACAGACACCTCCCTGCCAAATCTGCACCTGATCTCCCTGCTTCCTACCCTGCTGCCATCATTCATTCTGTGAGACAGGTGAAACTCTGGTCCTGAGGTGGCTACAACGAGGGTTATACAGCAGCTGCATCCCCCAAACTCTGCTGTCCTCTTTCCTTTCTCTTTCCTTTGTCTCTATTACCATCTTCTCACCTTCCCTAGATTAAACTGAATCTTCCTGCTTCATCACTATCTGCTGTCCTTTTCCCTTTCAAAAAAACCACAACCTTTTCAGTGCTCTCTTTTCTTTACAGAACCCTGTGGCTAATTTTTTCTCACGGAAAAGCAGCAGAATGGAGCTCTCCAATGTGCTGCCTCCGGCCGTGCTCAGGGCTGAGACCACTTTGAATTTGTGTTATTACAGCACTGCCCAGGTAAACAGAAACAAGCTGCTTACTTTCCATTTGCAAAAATTAATCCCTCAGAGCTGTGAGAACTGGTGACAGCAGAGACAAAAGCCTGAATGCTGCGTTTGCAAAACTCTCTGAGAGAGCCAGAGGCCTTTGTCAATGAGTGCCCGAGGGGCTGAGGCAGAAATTGGTCTCCAAATCATTGCTAATCATTTCCACAGACTGTTCCCAAATGCAAACAGTGTAACCCTGCCACTGGACAATGGGCTTTTCTTGTCCTAAGGGCTAGAGCAGCATGGTGTTACACTTTGGAATTTGTGTAAAGAAGGAATCAATCTTCTCTCAGCTGCTGTGGAGGAATTGCCCCTTGTCTCCCTGCTGACCACACCATGGCTGCCATCTCCTGCAGCTCCCTCAGGACTGAGCAGTGATTTTCAGCCTCCCTGAGCTCCCAGCTGGCTGTGGATTGGCAGGCACTGGCACCAGAAATGCTGCGTCCTCTGTGGCAGTCCAGGGGGTTTGGATGGTTTGGATGATATTTCTGACACTCTAAGCATAAAAAAGCAGGGCTCTGCAAATGAGTCTGTGCTGTGGAAAGGTTTCTTTTGCAAGACAGGTCCTGGTGGAACTGCCAGAACACTCTCACACAGTGATGTCCTGCCCATGGATGCCTCTGCATATCTACATCTATTCAGGAGCTGGAGATTCTGTGATTGATAGGTTTGGATGCTCAAAAATAGGTTTTGATACCCAAAAAATGTAGTCTAAAATAACTGAATCACAACCAAGTAGTTTAGAAATATTTTGAAGCAGCTGGAGAAAGCTGGAGGAAGCAGAGATCCTATCTGGACACAGGAAGTGGAGAATAGTGGAGTAAAGGACAGTGGCCCCAAAAATGCTCTCTGAAGGAGCAAGGCAATGGATGGAGGCTGCTCCTGCTGCTTGCACAGAGCCTCGAGTGAGGATGAGGCAGGGCTGGACAGCTCTGCCTCCTGAGAGCAGCATTTCTGTCTGCCCAGCCCAAGGGACAGCAATACCTGAAAGGCTCGAAGTGCTGCAGTTTGGGAACCCTGCTGTGATGGGAACTGGTAAGGATGTGCACAATCCTCCACCAGCACCACCTCTCTGATGCTACCTAAACTAGAATGATTTATCTCATCTCCACCCTATGATCTCATTTTCTCTCTGCTGTGATGCTTATGTGGAAGTTGTTCAGAATAATGGACTTCGCTCTCACCTTGACTCCTCCATTTATACTGCTGATGGGGATTATTGCTCTGTCTTGAAGAATACCCTTTCCAAATTTCATGTAATTTTTTTAAATCATCATATAATCTAGTTGGAAGACTGCCTAAGGAATTTGTTCAGATACCAGCTAATCACATTGGAACTCAAAATGACTGATAAATGCACTAAATGCAAAAAAGCTACCAAATATACAAGACTTTGCCAACTGAGGATGCACTGACAGTGAGTAATGGAAGCTGTTTGGAAATCTCAGTGAGTGCATTTATTAGTGGTTTTGAAATGCTTGCCTTTTCACAAAGATTAAAAAAGTTCATCATAATGATTATTCAGTTTCTACTTGAGAGCTAATGGCTAAAATTCTTAGCAAAGGGGATTTTTTTTCTTGGTTGCCTTTCTGTATCCAGGTCTGCAAGTGCAGGGATGGTTTGCTACAAAAGGCTTCCCTTGCACTGTCCAGAGTGAGGAAAAAAAATCTTGACATGCAGAGCCTGTCTACTACAGGGTTATGAGGAGCAGAATACCTGGTCAGCATGGAAGAGCACAGGGTTTAAATTTAATGTAGTTTGTGTGTTTCCATTTGAAAATTTAAGTTTTTAAGATGGGTCAGAAGTTGAGTGAAGAACCTTGGGAGCAGAAGCACAGTAGGAGACACTGTGTTTTGATAGAGTACGCTGAAAAGAGAATGCAGTTCTGGGTTATCTCTTCTTTAGAGGCATTCAGGGCAAACTTGCTCCTGGGACATTATTTATCAGAGCCATGGCAATAGATCTCTGCAGAGAGATGGCAGGGAAAGATTTTTTTTACTTACAAAAAGGGTTTGCTGAGAAATGTCCATCACAGCCAGGTGCTTAATATCTTTATACTATTGTGTTTGGCTCATATAAACATGAATAAATTACATCCGACATAAATTTATATCATATTTTATAAATTTATATTTTAAGTAAATTAAAATTTTTGAAAAGAGAGGCCTACACACTTTCAAGTTGCACCAGGAATAAATAAATAATGAGGGAGGCAAATGTTCAAATGTAGCCACAAACAGCAGTGACATCACAGGCCCTGAAAGCTGAATCCAGTGTCCAGCTCTAAATGAGTCTCCATTTTGAGGGACTCTCCAAAAGGTGGATTCCTCTGCTAGACCCAAGGCACAAATAATCATTACAGAAATTGTGAGAAATGCTAAGCACTGACATAACACTTCCACTTCCACAGCAGGGAGCAATCAATGAATTGTTGGCTCTTCAAACAGCCCTGCAGGATAAACCCTTGCTGTGCTCTGCCCTGGGGAAATTCTGCAAATGTCATGTGATGCCCTTTCAGGCAAACCACTCTGGGCTTCAGAATGATTCCTGAGGCATGATAAAAGTCAGGTCTATACAAAAAGATGACTTCCTCCGAGGGCAGGACCATCAATCCACGCTCCCAGCACCACAAACACTGATTTTATGATACTGTGTGCGTGTTCTCTTGTATTTTCTCTCCTTAAAAGTCTGTGCTTTCTGAGAACCTTTGAACGTTGCTGCACAATCAATAACTACATTGATAATATTCTAGGTTCTGCAGAAAGAAATAACTTAGGAGTGCTCTCATATTTGTGCCATGTTAGTAAAATTCATCCTGAATTAAATGAACATTGTGAAACTGCAGCCGTAAGTATGCATTGGATGATTAATCCACTTTTTCCAATACTGTTTATATTTCTTATACTCCAGTTTTATAAGTATTCTAAGAAATTATTTCCCCAATAAAAGCAGCAAATATAAAACAAATATTGAAAGAGACTCTGGAGAATGTAAGTTTTAAATTGAGGAAATTGATAAAAATCTAGTTTAGAATTTTATAATTAGAAAACAAACATCTATTTTGTATGACTGGAACTTCCAATCAATACAAACCAGACTCTGAATATTAAACATCTCACAAAGAAGTGCAGTTGCAAATCAAGAATTGTAGTTCTATTTTAATTGTAGAATCTATCCACGAGAAGATTGCAGGGAAAGTCATTATAATGCATGGAAATGGTGGATGCACATCTGCAAAAATCAGTTGAAAATAGTAATTTGTGTGCTTATCCACATGGGGCTGAACTGAGTTATAGTAGGGCCATGGCTAAAATAATTTTTGACAGTGAAAGGGACTGTGGGATGCAACTAAAGAGACATAAAACCAAAGACATGAGAGCAATGGTGATTTCCCCCATGCCTTTTTTTTTTTTTAAGGTCATTTGACCAGCTGCAAAAATTTTCTTGGCTGTACATGCAGTGCAGAGCACCCAAACCCAGGGAGACAAATATTGTCTGTGGGAAGGAGGATGTCTGGTTTCATTCTTTTTGTCCCAGTTTCAAGTCTACAGCTCCCTGACACTGACTAACCAATATTTGATTATCTGACACTAGGACATTGCAATATGTCTAAAACTTGCATTTTGCCCCATGCATCAAGCAAGCCAAGCAATAGTACAGTCAGGGAAATAAGCACTTTGCTGTGAATTATCTGTTGCTTCCTCATAAAATTTCTGGTCAGAGCCAGTGGAAGTATTAAAAAATCATATTGAGCAGAGCTGAAAAGAGTTTCTCAGTCTACTATAAAAATCACAGAAATATATTTTTACTCATTTTAAAAATAGTGGGGATATTGCAGCACGACATGGCTGACTCCTCTTTTAGCACAAAAAGGCAGTAATGGGAGATTGCAGTGTTACTCTGACATGCCAGCTATCTCATTTCCTGCACAGTCCAAAGCCGGGTTTGAAAGTAATTAGACTGGATATAGAGCCAAGATTTTAAGTGCTAAGTAGTACAGCATTTAAAATTCAAGTATCTTGCAGTACAGGCAAAGACACCAGACTGTAGGGATTGAACAAATTCCTTCTCCTGGGGGCTCAGGTTTCTGTGTTTAGTCAGAAAAGCTTGGAATCAATAATATCAAAGAGATTATTAATTTTAACTTCCCATTTTTTATACTTTGTAATGTGTCTAAATGATCAATTCTCTTGCTTAACATTTCTCTTTGCCACAAGAAGAAACAGTCAAGCAAAGCTGCTCATTCTTCCATTGCCACACTTTTCCTCATTTTCCCTTCCACTGGATTACTCTTTCCTTCTGAATAGTAAGCCTAGGTAATTTGCTGTCACTTTCAAAGTCAATTGAAATAAAAAGTTTAGCTTTGGCCAGACTGCAAACACTGTTTTCCTTGAGGGAAGCCATGGAAGAGCATCTCTAGATGATGGATATGCTTTGAAATCAGCTTCCTTTCAATGGAGACCTGACTTGTGCGAGCTCAGCCGCTGCAATGTGCGGTGTTGCCAATATCAGATGTTGCAAATGTCTGCCAGCCAGTTGGAAACTCCCAAAATGGTGTAAGGATTACAAGATGTAAAAATAACAGCTTTGAGGGTTTGGCCTTCTCTCTTTTGGAGGTTTGGGGTGTTGATAAAAACTGGCAGCAATGGGCATGGTGCTGGGAGAGGAGGGAAGAGTTTTTTCACCTATATTTTCAAACCTTCTTTGTGGATGGAATTTCAGCCAAAGTTGAATAAAAGCAGAAGGTAGGAACTACCTGATGCACAATTAAAGACATGGCACGTAATTTTTCAGCTGGTAAGGTTTTAACTTAAAACACATCTGCTTTGAACAAGGACAAGCTTGGCATGTACTCTGGCTGTCCCTTGAGGCACTGTGAGTTCACTGCCTGTGAACTGAAGTGGATGATGAAATTCCCAATTTCAACAGACCAATTCAGCTGTTGAAGTGTGTGGTGAGGTGAGATGTTTGCCAGCTCAATTTTGGCACATACCCTTGAGATTCAAGAGGCCACAGTGCCTTGGCCAAGGCTGGCCCAGGCCAGTGGCCACAGCTACATCTGGGCAGCACATTCTGCCTCTCTGCAGGCTCTGACATTGCTCCAGGCCCTGCAATGCAGGTCCCTTTCATCCCTGGCCAGGCAGCTGCCTCAGCAGCCATGTGGGGGAAAAGGATCTGTGTTCACACAAACTCAGGGACACAAGGAGAGGAATAAATGCTGAGTGAGAAGGAGAAAGTCCAAAGGACTGAGACAGATGTGCCATTCAGAGCTCAGAAGGAACTCTCTGCTCCTTGAATTATCTTTGGTGTTTTGGACTTGGGATGCTGTGTGTGGGTGCCATCCAGATTTTAGATTTATTATCCACCGAGACACAAAAGCAAAAACTGCAAAGTGGTGGAAGAAAAGGTCTCTAAAAATCACCTAATTCACTATTGCTTTCCTTTTCCAGTTTCTCTTTATAATCTATTTTCAAAAAAAGGCACAATATTTTCTGTGCCCCACAAGGGAACAAGGAATACTAATGAGCTGAAAATAGAGTAGGATGGTTTTCAGGTTTTGCAAATAAAAACCACTGTGTGGTTTTTGGTGGGAGTCATTGGGTTGAATTCTTTGTTGTTCATTCATACTTGGCAACCAGAGGGCATTCACTGAACTGCAGATATAGGATGTGTATCTAGGCACCTATTTATCTTCACTGCATGCCAGACTGCCTTCTATCTGTGCCACAGGTTGTTTTGTCTGTGAACAATAAGTTAAGTGAGCCAGTAAGCTAATAAATAAGTTATCAGCATGTAGATGGCTGTTTCTGATTACTTTTTTTATTTTTTGTAACTTGTTCTGCACTGCAGGTTTTTTTACAGTGGCTACTTTTATGAATCCTTAAAAGTTGATTCAGTCTCCTTCCAGGATCACACAGAGCTGGAGAGTCTGGTTTTGGCTCAGGTCTCCAATGATGTTGGGAAGGTCAGGACTTCTGCTCTGGAGTGTGAAATACCTGCTGCAGTCTTGAATGGGGCACAGGAAAGTCACTTTTGCCTCAGCCTTCAGTTTAGCTCAGTGCTGAGATTGTTGCTCAGTGAATGCCTTCCTGTCTGTGCATCATCTTTCCAGGGCCAGCACCCTTCCTTCCCTCCCATTTTCCCCCCTGAGCTCACAGACAGTGGGGTTTTTAGAGTCAGGGAACCAGCAATTCAAACTTCCAGATTAAGGGACAAATTTTAATAATGGCCTGGAGGCATTAAGAAGCACTAATGCATTAAATGTTGGAAGATAGCAGGAGCAGGAGAATGCTTGATTCAGAGATAAAGTGACCTAATGCTAATTACATCTGTTAAGCAATCCAAAATCATGTCACAAATTGGAAAGGACCTTTCCCAATTAGTAAAGAGTTCATTAAAAAAAGACTAAAAGCTAGTAGGAGATAGAAAGAGCTTGAACCACACATATATTTTAACTGGACTCAAAGAGAGAAATGTTCTTAACCTTAAGGTATTTGTCCTAAAGGCTTCTGTTCTAAAAGCTTCTGTGTCTATTTCTCAAGATCAATATTGGAAGCACAGAATGTCCTGAGTTGGAAGGAACACACAAGGATCAGAGTCCAGCTCCTGGCTCTGCACAAGACACCCCAATGATCCCACATGTGCTTGAGAGCTGTGGCCAAATTCAGACAGGCTTGGGGCTGTGACTGCTCCTGGGAGCCTGTTCCAGTGCCCAGCCACCCTCTGGGTGAAAAACCTATTCCTGATCTATTGACAGTTGCTAGAGTTATGAACCTGCCTGCTGTTCTTCATCCATTTGCTGTTCCTGCTTAGGGATACCTTTCTTTCTTGAGGAAGGGCTACCTATTTTGCATGATAATGAAAAATAGTTGTTAAAGGCTTACAAGCATACCATATCTTAAGAAGAAGTAAATGGACATGGCAATTATTGTTTCTAATAGAAAAACTTCTTTTTACAAATTCTTTCCAAAGCATGAATAAAAAGACAGAGTGGGCCTGGGGAGTTCAGATGCTACAGAGGAAATATTTATCAGCACAGTGTGTAGAGAACAAGTATTTTGTGAATCCCCTTGGGAAAAGCTCTCCCTTTGGAAATTTCATCCTCTCTAGCTGCTGAGAAAGCTTATACAAGGAGGGCTCAAGGGTTTGCAGGAGTGTTTAGCTCATGAATCTTTACATAACTCTCCCCTCCTGTGTCTCTGACAAGTGTCTTTTTTGTACTGTCCACTGAGTAACCTTAACTGCCTTTAGGACCAAGTAAGTGCACCAACAGTGAGCCAGACCATGCTGCCAGTGATTGGAGAGAGCTGGGTTTGGATAATGTCAACACCTTGATGTTTTCATGGATTCCCAAAGAGTTTGTGATCTCTGCTTTTCTCTGCAGCATTTGCACATGCAAGGTGGGTTCCCAATGCTAACAAATAAGACAGACACAAAATTGCCTACACTTACTGTGCACATGAACAGCCACAAGATGTGCAGGCAGGACAGGAGTCAGTGTGTGCCCACAGCAGGCTTCAGTGTTGGGATCCTGAGTGCTACTGTGGCACAGATCAGTGGAAATGATTGTGCTTAACTAAGAGGTGATAAAATAGAAGAAATTCAGCTCTTTGTGTATTATCCTTTGATTTTAAAAGGCCTGCTGCAGCTCCATGGTAATATATGGTGTAATTCTGCAGTCCTTCTCTGGCCAGACTCAGACATTAGCCCTAAGTTTTTAAGCAGCCCTGGTTTTCTAAGGCAAGCAGTGGAAACAGCAAGTTCTTAGCCCTTCTGCAAAATGGGATCTATGAGTTTGGCTATAAATGTAGCCTGAATGGTGGCTTTAAAATCACACCATTTCACTGTTATCTTGCAGAGTTCAGCAACCTTACCTGATATAAAGCCATTAACTGGCACATCTGTAGGCCTGCAGATAAATTCATATCAGCTTCTGGCATGCACTTGCTCTGTTTAACTCTTACTGCTGTTTCCTATAATGGGACACCTTAAAGAAATACCCAGATAATCTTGTGATATTTTCTGATGTGCAGGGTCAGCTTATGGATAGTCTCTATACTATTAATGTATGTGCATGTGTTTTATATTTTGGAACCTTTCACATTGCAGCTTTTGATCTCAGTAACATTTGTCTTTACACATTTCTAGATGTATAATGTTTCTGAAAGTGTCATCTGGGCTGGTAGGAATGTTTCTTGCTATTATGCCAAAATCAAATATAGAAAGGTTATGTATCTCACCCAGTATTTAAGGAGAAAATGGAGCTCTGGGACTTCCATGCCTTGCTCTCATATTGGAGCTTCTGTCTAAAGATCTTTGTACAAACATTCTGCTCCTGGTGCTAGTGACATAAAAAAGTAGAAGATTCATGTCTAGACATAATCATCCTCCAAATCCAGGTATTTCATTTTTTGATTGCACTTGCACAGAAATCAGAGACCAAAATAATAAATTTTGATCAAGCGACATTTTGCCTTCAAACATGACTGTTCCCAAATTAAATTAATTCAATTTTGGGCAAATCAATTCATGCTTAGCCTGTGGAGTTCTGTTGAGTTTAGATTCTCAAAAATCAGCTGGAAAGGATGAAGGTTGAGTAATTATTTTTACGATTGGCTGCCCATTCAATTTCTGCTTCTCTAATGGGATTGTTCAGTGAGTATTCTACCAAAAGCGTGGAAATTGCCTCAGCTAATTCCCCTCTGCAAAAAAAAGATGAAAACCATAACATTGTATTTAGCTGCTTGCTCCTCACACAGGTTCTGCCTGAACTCTTTTAGTGCATTTTAATCTGTGTCACTTAGTTAAGATAGTTCTGACAGAGGAAGCTCAGCTCTGACTCTCCATTGAGCCACATTTGCTGCACAAACACCTACACACGTTCCTCAGTCCTGCTGCCTTGGGTGAATAAGCTGGGAGCTAAAGATAAACTGCTGCTCAAAGCTCTCCTTGCCTTTGGCATTAAGGGGGGCAGTTATTGACTTGTTGCACGCTGTTATTGCCTCATTGATCTGCAGTGAGTAACGAGGATTTATAGCAAGCAGGGATTTGGATAAAGAGTTACCATGGGGAAAGGCAGGATGTATTTAGCCAGAATCAAAATCCTGGTTCTCTGGCAATCTATAATATTGCGTTAACTTAAAAACACCCCCAAAACAGGTTAACCCTCCCCCCCAAAATGGCAACAAAAAACCCACCAAGCAGGCAAGTTCAAAGCAGACTTACAGCAGGGTGTATAGGGCAAGAAACAAGTGTTGCCTGAATAAAAACCTTCTCTCAAATATTAGCCTGAGAGGCAAAAATTGTTGAAATTAACTGCTTTAAGTAGAGGGTGAGGTAATGAAATGGGATGAGGAGGGGTGTACGGGGATAAAGCTGGACACACAAACAACTCCCCTCATAGAACGAATTATCTTCATTGCTGCCTGACTCCCCACCTGGGACCTGCTGATCATGAAAACATAACACTGCTTCCCATTTCCAACACAGATTAATGTTATTTTAGTTCCTTTATTGGTAGGAAGAATGCTGTGGAGCAGATTTATAAAGATACAGAAGTGCTTAAATCCTGTTGTTAACAAAATGCCTTTGAAACTCATCTATTGTGTTCTAACCATTTAATTTCTCTGATTATAACTTGAAATAAGTTACTCCCTACTTAAAATAACCAGTCAAGCCATGAATAGGAAAAGTATTTCATTACTGAATTTTAAGCCCTCTTTAATTATAGGCTCTCACTGGCTTTTGAATGTAGGATCTGTGGAGAGTTCAGCACATTTTAAGATAAACCTCCTGAACAAAAGGAGGAACAAAGCATGTCCTGTCAGAACAACAATAAATAAGCCTTAATCTTAAAATACAAATGTTGGCTCAATCTTTTCATCACTCCTACTTCACAGGCCAAATTCTGCCATGACTGGAGTAGATGGATCTCTTGCCCATCAGGGAGGAGGTGAAACAGAGAGAATTATCATAATCCATGAAGAAGAACAAATCACAACCTGCAAACTCCTGGGTGTGTCACATTCTACAAAAATTATGAGAATTCTCAGGAAATTAAGATTATTTCCATGAAGGAATTAGGCCTGTGAGGGCTCTGATATTCCCTGTGGTTTATCATTCCTTTGGGACTGTAGAGACAGGGTTTTGCCAGCCACAGATATTTTTTCTTATTGAGCAGGTTTGCAGTGCCTGGGCTGTAGGAAGTTTTGTGTTCTTTGTCTGCAAGAAAATATGAGAAAGAGCAAGTGCTGGAACTGCTATTTCCTTAATTACCAGCTACATTCAGTTAGACTAAATCCTCTAAAAATAGAATTAATTTTATTTAAGTTATCACAATAGCTTTATTTAATCTAGAGCACATATGAGCAAAGCTTATTTAAAACCTGACCAATCTTTTTAATTATTCATTGTTCTTCAGTTACTTTATAATGTGGGTGGAAAAACACTTGAAGTTTTTTTCTTAAAGTGGATAAATCCATATTCATCTTTATCTTGGTTTTCCCATTTCTTTTGAGGGCAGTAGTGAGTTTAAACTGTGTCAGCATTTGGCTAGGAGTGAATTGTAGAAAATGATTTTAATTGATTTTTATGTTTTGAATAATATGTTAACAGGAAATCATTGAATTTTCCTTATGCACACAAACAAGCGAAACTCATGGGAACGTGTAATGTTAAATCAGATATTTTACATTAGGCACAAATCCATCTAATAACTTCTAAATCTACTTTTGTGCAGATGTACATGCAAATTTCCACTCAAAGGCAGTGCCAGGGACTTCTACAATATTTTAGGACATTTCTCTGTCACGTCTGTTTTCTTAGACCCAAATTCCCTTTAATGGCAGAAATGAGTCCACATAAGTCAGTGGAATGACAGAGCTGCAGGATTCCTCTCAGCCCTAATACCTTACACAACTGAGAGGCAGAAGGAAAGCCTTTACATGCCCTTGCCCTGCATGGGGAACCTGCTGGGTCTCTGGTAGGGATCAATCTGGTTTGGACATGCAGCAATTTAGTTCTTTGTCCCAGGGTCCTTGTGGCTCTCAGGAGACGGAGCAAACACAGCAGAGTGGAGTTTGGCCAGAGCCCTGCAGGCTGTTCAGTGCTCTGCACACAGAGCAGGAGTCCCTCTGCTGATGATTCATCAAATGCATTCCCCCCTTTTCATGGCCCGGGTTCTGTTCAGAGTCGTTAATGTCAGGAGGGTTCAGCACTCTGAACTACAGGCTTCGCTTGTGATCTCTGCTGGAATCACACACGATGTAAATACTACAGGAAAATTCCAGCACAGATAAATTCTCTGCTGGAAAGGAACATTTAAAAGCTATTACTTTAAAGAATCACCAGGGAGGAAAAGATTAGCTTCACTGGAAATGGAAGATATAACAGATAAACTCTTTCTGTCACTGTGGTTCAGAAGCATGCGGGACTTGAAGGCAGATGCTGTGTGATTTATTATTTTTCTGTGTGGGTAGTTCATATATGGTCTTTGTAACATGCTGTAACTTTGCAAAACACATTTGTGCCTTTATTTTTTTTCTATTTTCCCTCCTATGTAAATTACTTTTATGTGCATTTAATGATTAGGATATTTAAAGCTTTTTGCCAGTTAAAGACAGGTATTATGAAATACCCCTTGGCCCTATTATGAAAACAGCAGTTGAAGGTCTGCTAAATAGGGAATATCAATCATGTAATAAGAAAATGATAAATTGATTATTGAAGCATAACGTAGCTCCTCAGAAGCACTGGCTCTATTTCCTGTGTTGTCACTCTTGCTTTAAAACTCTTGGTAAATTGCTCCAAGTTTCTGGGTATTTATATTTGATTTGTATCCCATTTAGGGTTTGTCTACTTAAACTATTTATCAAGGTAAAGACTTTTTCTCTGGCTTTCTGTGCTTTTTTTTTCTTTTCTTTTTTTTTCTTTTTTTTTTTTTTTTTTTTTTTTTTTTTTTTTTTTTTTTTTTTTTTTTTTTTTTTTTTTTCTTTTTTTTTTTTTTTTCGTGCTTTAAAACCCTGTTCTAAATTTGGGATCCTGGCACTGCTGTATTCAGTATCAGTGACAGATATCAGCAGCAATGTCAGGATTGAAAAAGGCAGTTCCTCTGGCATTTGGCATTTAATGTAATGTCAATATGCTGAAAGGTTTTAAGAAAGTAGTCTGAATCATGCTGCTGTCATTCCTGAAATTTCTGTGCCAACACAAATTGAGAGTGGCATGCATGGCTAGTATTTGGATTGAGAACTTCAAGTAAAATTGAATAAGTTTTACTCGAGCCTGCATTAGACTTACAACCTTCATAGACATAATATCAGGTCTTGGTAGAAATTGTTCAATCAATGGTTAGGACAGAGTCTGAGGGATTTACAAGGATGACATTTGACATGACTAAAATATTTTATCAGTGGCCTCTGCAAGAATGTCTTTAAGCACCAGTGCCATACAGCTAATTGCAATGTGAAAAGAGCACGACAGCAGGATGCAAAAATGCTCAATTCCTCACTAGATTACAGCATTTACAGACCAGCCAGACCAATCCTGGAGTCAGAGTGAATTATAGCTTTGGAGTTGAGTAAGAAAGATATAGCCTGAGGCAATGCAGGAAGAATTGTTCTATCTGGACCTAGAGAGTTTATCATCAGCAGAGACACCAATAAACTTTCTGTAAGGTTACAGGTAAAGGATTCTGGTATTTCAGGAGTCATAGGATGCCCACCATACACCAAAGTACTGTTTAACTTTAAGTCAATAGGATTCCATAAAATTCGTTGCAAGAGTAGGCAAGGCTGGTCACTTGTGCAATGGGATTGTTTTATAAATTCCCTTGGCAGTTTCACTGGGATCTTCTGCTCCTTTGCTTGCCCTGTGTGGATCTCACCCCAGCTCTGTGTGTTTCTGATGGATGCAGTCACTGCAGTCCCTCCTTCCAGGCGTGTCTGGGTGTCCTGCCTGGGCTCCAGGCCCTGTACAGCCTCATCCTGAGGAGATCCGTCCTCCTGGAAACAGGAGGATTCCAACAGAATCCAGAAATCTCACAAAGCAGCATCACAAAGCCTAAACTTCTGAACTGAGAGTCCAGAACCGAGGGACTCTGACTGGAATGTGTCTGGTTCCCAGGCTAAATGCAATGCAAGGGCAATGCTGGCATCACAGCAACTTCTGGGAAGATGGAACTTTGCAAGAAACCACCCAGAAAAAAATTTGGGTAGCACAGCATCTTCCAATAGATCTCTATTTATATGATCTCTCTTTTGATGAACTGGTATTTTTCAACAAAAAAAAAACTCAATTAGAACAATTTTATCATCTCTAATACTGAGCTGGTCCTGATTTTCCCTTGCAGAAGACTGCAGTGAGTTATGGCTGCTCACATGTTGAGAAAAAGCCCTAAAATCTGTTATTTACATCCTGTGTTTTTCAGTCATTTTCTCTTGAGAAAAATCTGCAAAATCAATCTCATAAAGTTCAAATTTTAAAACTTTTGGGTTTGTTCCCTTTTGCACTGCAGGTTTGAAATTTTTCTGCAAGGCTGCATTTACTCTTGGGTTGTAGGGCAGTTGCTAAATGGAATCTCAGCTGTTAGAGATGGCAACATCCTACTGAGCCACCCACTTCAAACCCTCTGATGGGCTGTAACTGAAAAATAAAAGGGCTTTTACTTAAGGATCCTCCTGATTCAAATGCTGACAAGTCTGCAGGAATGGTGGCACAGAATTTTGAATTCCCTTAAATAGTTTCACCCTAGAAGGAGCAGTATCACTTCTGCTAATGATAGAAAATGGGCTTGGCCATGTAGCCTGGCATGATTTATGGTGGAGTGCAGCACACTATGAAGTTCTTTAGCCTTTAATTCCACCAAGACTTACAATCTCTACAACCAGAATTCTCTAACATTAATGAATGTAGCAGCTGAATAAGGGTGAAAAGAATGCACAAATTATTTCCTAATGACTTAGTTAAAATGTTTATTTTAACCTCCACAAGGGACCTTGTTTTTCAAAGTTAAGGTTCCTCATGGAGAAACGAGCTATGGAATGGGATTGGCTAAAAGATAAGAAATTATTTGTTGCATTCCTAACAGAGTGATGAAGCCTTAGAAAAACAGATTTAACCTTCTTTTACTTTGGAGAAGGAATACAATTTGAACTTCATCTAAATGTGCTTTTTCCCAGCCAAATGTGGGTACACTGCAGCATTTAGGTATTGCCAGTGAACCTGGCTCAGATTTCTTCATCATTTTGTAGGCAACAGCAATGCTGCAGGCCAGACAGTGCCACTTCTGATACCTTTGGGACTTATTTATTGCCAATGAAAAACAAATGGCTTAATTTCAGGAAGAAAATCTGGTGGAAAAGCAAAAATTGGAACAGCATTAACTCCTCATCCTTCAGCTGTAGCTCTTCAGTAAAACTTCGGTTGTTTGAGTAGCAGAAACAAGGTGTGGTCTGGAAAACAAGCAGTAAGAAATCTTTGGTGCACAAAGTTAATATTCTTAAGTAATTAAGCGAAAAATAGAATGTCATTCATTTATTTTGGTGGCTTCTGAATATGAGGGTACTTAGTGAAATATCAAACAAGCTTGTGAAAAGGCTGGGGGCTGTATTGGTGTGTCTGAAATACACAAGGGAGCATTGAACAGGCAGAGCAATACTCTTCTGAAAAAATCACCAAATCCACAGATTTTAGAGTTTCTCCCCTAAATTGCTGTCTCCAAATATCCTTAAATCCTTATCCTCCATAGAAATGAAGTGCAGGAAGCAGGATATGTGCAGCCCTGGTGACTGGACACTGCAATCTGCTGTCACAAGAAGCCAAATCTGAGAGAGACAGTTATGAAATGATCAGGTAACGTGGAACCTCTGGGCTTTTTATGCCAGGGATTGAAAGAGTCTGAGAGGAGTATATTTTATGGCCTGAATATTCATCATTATGAGGGGGTCCTACCTCTTTCTCATTAAAATGGTGCTGAGTCAGGCAAATCTATGCACTGAGACACAAAAAAATATATGAATGTTGCTTAAGAAAGATAAATATCCCATTTCCAGTCAAATTCATGCTTCAGCACAGAAGGATCCCAAAGGGGCCAGTCCCTACAGGAGTGAACAGTAGGTTACCACAGTTCTGCTGCTGCAGAGTTTCATCCTTAACAAAGAGCAGTCAGGGCAAAACCCACACTCTCTTTTGATAAGTACCTTGTCCAGCTCAGGTGCACTGCCCTGGATGCCTTCCCTCTTTTCAGGAGAGGAATAAACACTGCTTCTGTACTGTCCCAATGGCTTTGTGCTAATCCTGTCCATTATCCACTTATCACTCCCTTTGCAGGTTCCTACACTCAAGGCAGAGCTGTGTTTTTCCTACACCAGTGCCCAGCTCCATTCCAGTTTTCTTAGTTTTTGAAAGTCTTGCTTTCAAGCTATATGGGAATTCTAATGGAAGCACTAAATCATTTTTCTGTGGAAAGTAAGTCTGCTTTGTCTATCAGCTGTGATTAGCATTCACCCTTCTTGTTTTAAATGAGCACTCTGCTTTGGGATCACCCTCTAAACACAGCATTTTGCTCATTTTAGGTCTTGCTTCCCTTTCTAGTAAATAGGTACACTGAGATCTCCTCAGCTATCATAGCTCATTATTCCTCAAGACTGGGAGTTAATGATGAATTTGTACAATATTTATATAAACAATGGCTAACACAGTTGTGCAAATTATTTCCTTTTGAACTAAAGAATGGATCATTAGCATGAACATAAAATCTGTTAGTTTATGCTTTACACATTATCATTTATATGTATGACATAGGACTGTAAAAGTCTTCCAATGATATTCCCTTTGCCTTGTGCAGCTCTGGGGATCAGCTTCTGACACAGGTGAAAATAAAACCCATTGGGATAGATGATAGATAGATAGATAGATAGATAGAGAGATGGATAGATGGATAGATAGATAGATAGATAGATAGATAGATAGATAGATGATAGATAGAAACTTTCCAGCTCCATTCTGCCATTCCAGGGATTAAATTTACCAAAATCCTGGCGTGTCTGGGAATTTCTTGTTAGTAAATGGGCCCTCAAGGTGAGAGAGTGACAAAATGGCAGCACGTTCTTGGCTGCCTTCTGCCTCCTGTCCTTGGACTGTGATGTGGGAAATGCCCTCAGCCACAGCTGAGGATCCTTTTCTGCAAGAATATCCCTCTGGGGCTGTGCCAGCCCATGAGGCACCAGAGCAGCCTCTATTAGATGGCTCCGTGCCATGAAACCAAGCCAAGCCCCAGCTGAAGACAAGAGAGAGAGAGTGCAGAAGATTTAAGGTCACTTTACCCAAAGCTGTGCCTGCTGAGGGCAGTTTGGAGCACTGGAGTTGCTACAGAAACCTGGTGACAGCACCCATTAGGTGTGTTTGTTATGGGACTGAAAATGCCATTTGAACACAGTCATTTACATGGGAAATGGTTACGGTGCTGATGGGCTGTTGCAATTTATCCCTTTTGGGAGAATCCACTGAAATGGATCCAGAAAAGGAAGGGTCAAAAGGAAGAATAGGAGTTTGAGGGGGAAGGTGACATTTTATTTTTTTTTTCTTTTTTTAGTTTTTTTTCTTTTTTTCTTTTTTTCTTTTTTTTTTTTTTTTTTTTTGTTTGTTTGTTTTTTTTTTTAAATACATGTTTTCTCTTAAGTGATTGAAGGCAAAATAATTGAAGAATTGTAAAGTGAAGAAGAGGTTTGGACAGGACAAGAAAGGCAGTGCAGATCATCCAGGCCACGAGCAGTGGGGAGCTGTGCAGAGGTGCCCTGTGACAGCTCAGGGAACATGAGATGTCAGAGCAGCAAGGTTTGGGCTGGGATTTTTAAAGTAACTCATCTGTTTTGCACTGGAGCAGATAAGCAATGCTCATCTGACCCATTTTGTTATTTCACTGCAGTGAAGTCCATCTGAAGGTGACTTTACTACAGCCTAGAGCAGTAGTGAAGCCCAGGGGATGCTTCTCTGTGGTGGGTGAAGCTCAGAGCTCGGAGTGATCACTGTGTCACTATCCAAAACACACATCTCTGCCACCAGCTCATCTGCCCTTCATGATACCTGTGTCCATCTCCACTAAATTCTGACATCTGCATCTGGGAACCAGGGGATGCACCACTTTGGTGAGCACCAAACAGACCTGCTTTGGATTAAATATTTGCCCAAGTGTTTGCAGACAAAGGGACTGGAAGAGCTGCTCCATCCCCTGCTGTTTGCACAGTAAATAACCCAGACATGCAGCTGTCCCCTACATATACAAGTGCTTTCAATGCAGGAAGGCATAAAACCTGGTTTTCTGCCTGCCTGGGAGGGCCTCTAAGACACAGACAAGTGAAAGATTGAAGAAATATTTTAGATGTCCAAGGAAACTTCCATCCTTCATTGCTCACATATTCAGAGAGCCAGTTCTTCCAGAGAACACTTGTTTTTGGGGGAGGAAAGTAATTTCTGAATGCCCAAATACCTTGGTAGGCTAAATATTGAAGTAGGTTTGCATTAAACCAGTTATAATATAGCAAAATTATGTAATTGCCAGGTTGTATGGAAAGAAATAACACGGCTTGTGTTACTGTAAGCCAATAACACTACTTTTCCTTTTTAAACTGAAAGCACTCCAGGATGAACAGGCAAAACTCACTGGTTTTGCACATGGCCCCAATCCCACAAGCTCAAACAGCCTTTTCCCACCGTGGCTCTGTGCCAAGGTGACGGGCTACTGCCACGGCAAGCAGTGGAGCAGAAATAGCAGAACCCCTCAGATAACTCACTCGGCACTTGAACTGCTTTAAAAACATGTCCTCAATCTTCAAGCTCAGACAAATCTGTCCACAGCCAAAATTTTGTCCTGAAACTATTGTTTGGACTAAGCTGAGGGTGGCATTAGAAGGTGCTAAATATTTATTTGGGGATTCTGATGATGCTGAGCATTTTTTTCTCTTGTGGAAGCTCCTGTCCCAGTGACCACAAATGAAGAACAGGATTTAGATGGAGCAGATGGTTCAGCAGATGGTGACTTGCTCCTTTTTTAACCAGGCTTTTGTGTAAATGGAGTGTGGCATGGATCTCTGTATGATTTTTGACTTTGAGAGTGTGTATGTGTGCTTTTGGTCTCTAATAAGTATTTAGTTATGAAACCACGTCTTGTGATGATGATATGGATTTTAGTGGCTTTTTAAAGACTTAGAAAGTTCTTGAAAATGTGGGTTTTTTCACTGATTTATGAAATCAATGCTGTCTTTGCCAAAGAGGTATTTTGGTTCTGATTTTTAATTAAATGAGAGTAGCTACAATCCTTGACTGTGGGACTGGACAGAGCAAGATTTTATAACAGTCTTGGTTGGTTTTTTAATTTTTTCTTGTTTTTGTTCTCCACCATTTGGCTTAACTTTCCTCACTGCCCTGAGCATTAGGGTAGCAATGAACCTGAAAGAGGTGACTGAGGAAGGGTGAAGTGTGAGGTTCACTCTGCAAACACTTCTCTCAAGCTGTCAAAAGTTCTACAGTCCTCAGCACCTACTTACCACTCCTGTGCTGGAGGTAACAGCCCCCTCAAACATGCCATCAGCACTGCTTCTGTGTGTGCTCCCTAACCCAGTTTATTCAAAATTTAGATATGTTTGTGAAAAAATGTACTGTTGAACCATTTCAACTAATGTGCCTTTTTTAGACTGATAAAGGTTAAGGAAAAGTCACCTAAGCAGCCTGAGCATCAGCAGATCTGAGGCAGCATAATTTCTACCACAGGAAATCTGAGGATTTGTCATGAGGATTAGACTGAGAGTGGCAGGATATTGCACTGGCACAGCTGGAACAGAAGAGCACATCCTTTTCCTGCCTAGGAGTGGTTAAACCAATACAGTCTTCTTAAAATTAATATTCCTCTTACTCACCTGTACATTTACTCCTAATTTCACAGTATTTCTTAAGGGCAAGGGTGATTTTTTAGGATGCAGCTTTGTAAGTTAATACAATTGAAGGTGGTTTTCCTGTCTCTCACTTAATGTAATTTTTCCTATCTTCTTTTAACATTAGGCATTTGTTCTTTTGCTCATTATTGTCCCAAGTAGGAGATTGCGGAGGCAGAGTGGTGTTTCTGCTGCCAGAGCTCACAGGTTTTGCAGTCTGTTTTAAACTATGCTGAGATATATTTTGGGTTCCAAGACAAAAGACAAGCTACTTGCAGAATTGTCCAGCTTTACTTTGTCTCCTGCTTGAAGTGCTTCTAAGCTGAATATAATGAAGATCTATTCTAAGAATTCCTAAGGGATCTCTTTACACAGGATCTGGAACCGATCCACGGATTTCAACACTTTAACCAATGCACCGTCTAATATTGATTTCCTTCAGAAGTCAAAGCAATTTGTTTTTCTTCCCTGGAGACTTTGGGTTTCTACCTTTGGCTGCAGTCCTTGAATTAATATGGAAATTGAGAACACCATTTAGGACTAGTCTCACATGCAGGCACAACGTGCAGTCTCATGGAGCTAGGTTCTCATTCGGGCTCTCAGAGAATCCCTCAGTCTCCTCTGGCAGTGGGACAACTCACACAGCTCTTTTCTCACCCCTCTCTGAGCTCTTGTCAGAGGAGCAGAGCACTAAGAGACTTATTTCTGACCTCTTCTTTTATCTTCCCTCCTCTCTTTTGGTCACTCTTTCTCATGTCACTGGAGGAAAGGCCAGCACAGTTCTCTGGAAATTTTCTTAGACTGGTGAGGTAATAAGGAGCTGATTAGAAGCCAGAAAGCAGCTCCATGGAAAGCAGCCCTCTCTGCCATCATTCATCCATAGTCACCCACAGGTGACTGTCCAGCAAGCCAGAAGTTTCAGATTTACAGCTAAAGCCTTTCTGCTAATCAGCATTTCCAAGCTGCCAGTGAGTGTGATCATTGCCTGGGAGAGGCTCCCTCCCTTCCCTTGGCAGTCTGGAGGCAGAGGGGCTCTCACTTGCTTTATACCACACAGACCTGGAGGTGAAATCCTGGGGAATCAGATGTCCTAAGAGGGTGTTCCATGCTGGAATTCCTGATGTAAGCCTCAGTGTGACAGAGGCCTGAGGAGCTTGTTCTGGGCATGTGTGGATTCAATGGAGCACAAAGAGACACAGGAGAGCAGGGGCACTTGCAGCAGTGCAGGTCATCAAAGTCATCCTTCTAAATGACACTAATCTTTCTTGTGGATTTGTCACAATGCCAAAGGAGCTGAAACAATTCCTCTGGGACACAAAGACACGAGTGCAGGCAGGATGTAACCCGTTAGGATCATATCCAGCCTCATTTGAAGGTTAAGACTCTTGGTGGTGTTAAATGACAATCTGTTCTGAATTTATCCTGCCCATATGTCATCAGTAACAACCTACAAAACACACCTCTCATTTTAGATCCAAGTTTGCATCTGTTCCAAGCAAAACATGGGCCATCTCCCTGTATATTCCTAGCCAGTCTATATTAGACAACACAGGAGTGAGCTGAAGCAGGAAAAATTCCTTTTGGTTTTATGGGAAAATTAATCACAAGTCACGGTCATTTTGACCTGGCTTTGCATGAGTACAAAATCTCAGAGGAGAAAACATCTCAAAATACTTCCCCATGGTTCCATGACATGTGCAGCATTATTGGAGCTCAGGTACTGTCCCTTAGCAGAAACATTCTGATGTTTCAGCTGTGATTTGTCCATCTGTGTTTGGTTGCCGGATCATACAGGTAAAGAGGATCTTTAAAATGAGGATCTGAGCTCTGAGCAATCCATCCCTGGATGCTGAGATGCCAATAGCTGATAAGATTTATGAGGGGTTATAACTTCAAAGGAATTGATTTATAATTGTTTTCTATTTTTAAATACCTAGCTGGACATCCAGTATGATCTACAGAAGCATCTGACAGGATTACATGCTTAATTTACATTGACTAAACTCAATGTTTAGGTGCTCCTATAAATCTCCCTGGCTGTTTGTCTTGATCTCTGGGCACATAAAGGCTTTGGAAAGCTCAAAGAGTTTAAAGCCCGATTTTCAAAACCTCACATCTCATGTGATATCAATGGTCAGAAATTTAAAATTCTCTTTTCTCAGCATCCTGAAATCTCTGAAATTCTACCCATTTGCTGTCATAATTTGATATATACTTTTTCACTCATTTTGAACTTGTAATCTGAATGAAGTCAAGCCATATTGCATAGAAATTTGCAATCCTAGACTATAAACATTTTAACACTAGTACTAGTACTACTTACTAATTACTAGTAATTACTATTTACTAATACTACTAATTACTAGTTACTAGTACTAACACTAGTACTATTTACAATTAAATGAGAATTTTTTTACTTTTACAGCGATGCAGAAAAAAACCTTCTAAAGTGAAATTCTGCTGTAAATAAATCTTGGTGGTGCTTTGTTTGCTTAGCCTACTAATTTTCTATGTCAAATACCCTCACTTCACATTTTAAAATGTCTTTTAGGAAGAGAGAAGTCGAGAGAAAAATATCAAACACATTTTCATACGTTATTGTCAAGAACAAAACTTCTGAAGGCTGGACTCTTCAGACTCCTAGACCAATGCCACCCCTGTGCCTTCAGGGAGACCCTCAAAGGGAGGCAGTGATAATGTAGAGATTCTTCTGTTGTACAAAGTAATAATATAAACAAATTTTCATCGTCTTGGATGCATCAGTTCCAGGAGGAATGGGAGAGCAAAAGTTAACTTGCAGCATCTCAGTGAGCAGCAATGTCAGACAGCCTTGTTGATCAAGAGGGTGCCATGAGAGCTCTTCAGAGCAAGCCTATGTTAAAGGGTTTCAATAACTGTGTTTTATTCAATATTCAGAAGAGATTTGAATTTCCAAATATTTTTCTAAGGAATTTTTCTGCTGAACTGGCAGTGAAATTCCAAGTTGCAGAACTGAGAAAGTGTTTTAAGATCCAATTACAATGAATAAAGAAAGCAAATTATGTCCTACAGAAATGCTGGCACCAGCACAAACCAGCCACATTCCCGAGTTCTGCCTTTGTTAATAATGTTCTTTTTCACACTTTTGTGGTATGAGGTCATGCATGATGAATTTTTTGCTGGCATGAATATTAATTTCTGTTAGAGCTCCTTCTCTTTCCCCATCCTCCCTTCTTCCTGTTAGCGTGTCAATATGAATCAAAATTAGGCCAAAATTATTTTGATGCTAAAACCTGAGCTGTGTTGTATTTAAAACGATGTTGCTGAACTGTGAAATATTCTGCCAGCTTACTGAGAGTGGCTGAAATGTGCTGCACCAGTTCATCCATCTGCTCCCCAAACCACAAGTCTCCCTAGTAGGAGAGATGGAGACATGCTACGAGCTCCTTGTTGTTTCACAAGGCTATAGTTAGGGCTGCAAGCTCCTATTTTTGGACACTTGGGTGACTACTGTGAGAGTTTGTGTGATAAGGAAGGGAAAATTCACATCTTCCCAAATTAGCAGCCTCCCTGCACCCGTTTTCCTGCTCTTTGTCCCATTTTGCACAAGACCAGCTGCCCCTGTGAGGGTACAGAGAAGGCGATAGCTGACTGTACCCAGTGTGACATTTAGGATCTAAATGGCTCCTCACAAGAGTTTCAGGCTGTCTAGGAGCAGTAGGGTTATAGTTTGGCCTGAAATTTATTTTGTCTGTTTTACCAAAATTTCATTGATTCTCTTATGTTTCTCTAAAACTCGGATCAATACTTTAAAACCAGACAACACAGTCAGGAATATTTTTGGGACAACTTCATAATTTAATAGAAAGTAAGGAAATACTCAGGAAGTTTAAAAATCCCTATTTTCATATATTCAAAGTCCAAATTTAGATTTTAAAATCACAGCAATTTGATTTAATTTTAATGAGATTCCAGGATATTTTAAAAATCAGTAATGACCTAGAAATGGCTTCTTACTAGATGATAAGCACATATTAATGTGACTTGATCCAGTATAAGATTTCCTAATTAAAAATAAGACAAATGCAGTTTAAGGTCAATTATACATGAAAATGACTCAAGGAATGTAGAGTTAAAATTTTTTCAATAAATTATGTATAAAATTGAGCCATTCCACCACGTTGTTGTCACAAATGCAACACATCAAGGACACCATGTTAAAAATACTTGTGGATGAATATAGACAACACAAAATATAATTAATTCTGACTGCTTTTAGACTCACATTTTTTCTGCCTGATTAAAATTTAACCAAAATAAATTAAAAATAACAGAAAATAAATTGCCCAGCAACCTAAAACCTCTTCCTAAGTTTTGTGCACTTGCTGAAGTTTTCCTCCTGTAGTTCTATTGACTTCAAATAAATCAGAGCTATAGGTTTTCCAGCAGATAAATGTGGCATTTTTGTAAAGGTCTGAGTGGGAAAAGGTGGAGAATACAATCTACCCTGGCAGAGCACAGAACACTTTGGGGATGCCCAGGCAGGAATAATGCTGGGCAGAGAGGAGCAGTGTCAGGGCAGTTCCCCTCGCACTGCAGAGCCTCTGGCAGCTCACAGGGTGTGTTCCAGCCCAGCTCACACACTCCAGAACCTCTTCCCACCCAGCCCAGCCCCTTGCAGTGAGATTTAACTCTTGGTAATTCCAAATCAGGGTCACGCTTCTTTTGACAGAGGGGCCCAGCCAGCTCTCCCCTCCTCCCTTGTCAAGCAGGAGCAGTTCCAGGGGTTTGTTGGTGCTCACTCTACACCTGAGAGGAGGAAAGAGCTTTGTGGCAGAAACAAAACCACCTGCAGTGAGGATGAGCTGCAGCCTAATTAAACTTAACTGTCCCCAAGTGCCTTCTTGAGAATAGTTGCTCAAAATTACCTAAACTAATCCACATTCTCAAAACCCCCTGAGGTTTTGTTTTCCTGTCGTTTATTGGGATTCTACCTTTCTAATTCCCACAATTGTGCTGATGTTGCCTTTGGTTTATGCTGAGGAACCTGCAAGCAAAATCTGGTCACTCAGCATTAAGGCTGAAATGCTTGTCTTCAGACAGTTCTCAGCCTGAGGAATGTTTCTATCTCTTGCCCACTAAGACAATCACAGAGCTCTCCGTCTGATAGCACAAGGAAATTTCAAGCTAAAAATCTCTATTAGAAGTTTTTGAGAATAACCAGAGTTAGGCAGCGAAAACAAAAGTTCCCACTGAATCTGCTACAGTAGATTCAAAGACTCAGAAAGAAAATGAAAAAACTTTCTTGTTAATGAGAAAATATAATTGTCTATTTATATAACTCCTTTTTTGTTCTAGAGAACCTCATCAGTTTGGGCTTGACCTTCTCTTTCTCCCTATTTTTTCACCACTTACATATTTTCTGTGCAATGTCTCACAAGTAAGGGGACTGCAAAAGCAGAATTAGGCCCTTTCTAAGTGAGCAGCAATCTAACTATAAATGAGTAATAATCTAGCACTTAGAAAAAGCCTTTAAGAGGGCAAAGGATCACTGCAGTTTTTATAATGAGTGTCACAGCTGAGTTCAGGACAAGAGGAGGAGATCCCAAATGGAAAAGGGAGAATTTAGGGGCATAGATAAAAGATAAGAAAAATGCAATTTGGCTGTGCTGACATTTCAATATCAGCACATAATAAGAGCTCATTGGAAATTTTCAGGAAGAATTTGTTTCCTTTGGAAAATGCTGGTAATGTCAACATCAAAGCCTTTGGCTGGGCTGTGTTTTATGGCACTGCCCTCCCCAGAAATGAAACAAGGCAGGAGGGTTCTGCCACATCCTGCATTGCCCAGCCCAGAGCTCACCCTTTGCCCAGCTGTGGTTTTCCCTTGAATTTCAGGCATGGAACAAAGATGCATTCTGCATGCCAGAACACAGAATTTTCATGCCTCCCTTTTTCAAGCCACTGTTATAAAACCAGTTTAGGTACTCACATTCCCCATCTGACATCATCACCACATCATCCTGTGCCATGTGGGCACATCCATGATTCCCCACCCTGTCCCGTGGGCACCAAGGAGTTCTGTGTTCTTAGGAACAAACAGAATTGGCCTGACACTGAAAAGCTGCTGGCCTGGAGAGTTTCCTAGAGATAGGCCAAAAAACTGCTTCTCAGTTATTCGAAAGTCGAAGGGAATTTTCTCCCAATTTAGTAGTAATAATATTACTGTTTAACTTCATAGGAAATGTTGAAATTTATATTTCCATTAAGAATTCATTGTTTGGGTTTTTTGGGTTTTTTTATATTTAAAAAGAATAAATTATTATTTTCTGCAAAAATTATTTCTTTGGTCTAATACCACAAAAATGAGCTTTTTTTTTTCTAACAATCAAGTCTTCAGACTTTTATTCTTTCCAGAAATTCAGACGCCTTGACCACGCGTGTGTTTTACTTAGCTTCAGGAGCAGATTATTGGTTTTATGAAGCCTGATTGATGCCTATACTTGGCCCTTGCCCTCGTGATTCATTTCATTAGTATTCCATTCATTTTCCCATGGTTTTAATGAACAGATCATTTATGACCCTATTTTTATCACAGACTTGCACTGGTATAATTTAATTATGAGTTTCATCTAAGATGGTTAAACCATTGCAGAAAAACTCAGGTTTCTTTTGGTTCAATTTGAGTGGTGTATTTTGTTTCATTTTATTTGAAATTATTAGAAGTATTTTAATCTAGTTGACAACAAGCTACTCTTCTCAGTAAATAATAGGGTATTAAATCTTTTGCTTTGCTGTAATTACACTGGTAGGGAATCTGCTTATCTTATATGAATGCTGCTTTCTCATATAATCATCCTTTATGCTCCAAAATTGCAAAGAAACTTATAGATTCTCTTGCTTCTGATGATCTATTTGAGAACACTTGGCAATAGGAAATAAAACAGCTGTAAAAAATTTATTTTATCTGCTTGGGTGCCAATTTTCTGTTTAGGTGAACCTGAACAGTCATGTAAAGGATTTCAAACATATATGACAGTGTCCTTGTGGACCTTTTCCTAAGAAATACAAGATGTATTCCTAAGCATTTTATTCTGCCCTTGAAATGTGGGTTTGTACAAAGAGGTAACATTTCTGCTCACAGAAGCAAAGCCTGGTGCCATCTGCATTAGCAATCACTCTCCAGCCTCTGCTGAGGACCTCTGCTGCAGCTCCTCCTTGTGCTCTTACAGCCTCAGGGTTTGGCAATTGAGAACATAAAGGAGAAGGTAAAGTGGGAGCTCTTGTGACCCAAACTGGTTTATGGACACCCCTGAACCCATTCACTTGCTCATACAGAATGAACACTTTGTAGGAAAACGTGGAGATGAGAGACAGAAGGAGGATAAACACAGACTTATGCATCCAATAAACTAGAGGAGATTATTTTTCTATTTCTCAGATGAATAGAGCTGAATCTCACTAAATTCAGTTTCTGCTTAGTGGGATTCTCTGTGTACTTTGATCAAAACCACAGGAAACCACTAAAAAGAATACAACTCTTTCCCAGCACCCCCTGTTATTTTGACCAGCTTTGATCTCTGAGGCAGCTGTTACTTGAAAACTTTAAGAAATAGATGTGTAGTTAATAGCAAGGGAGCTCAAACTGTGAAACTCTGAAGATGTAAGAAAGAATTTTAGATAACAAAAAGGACTGTAACTTTAACTCTTCAAGACAAACACTAATATTTACCAGTTCTGTATAATATACCTGACACATTAGGTTCTACCTAGTTCAGGAGGATAAATTTCTGTGGCAATGCCAGATGCTCATTTTGGGAACCTGAACTTCATTTTCAGTTTATGAATTGAGCTGAACATCAGTAATTTCTTTTTGAAAATTTTCAACATATCAAGGGGATGCAAAAGTTTTGAAATCTGCTCTTTTCACTGATATTTCTGACCCACTGGAGGGTTTTAGGAAAGTGATTTCACCTCTGTGCACCTTAATTTCCTCATCCAGATATTGAGGATCATCATACCTCTGTGTATTGCCTTGAGACCTAATGACTGCAAGTGCCCTACAAAGACAGTTTTATTTTTATAAGTAATATTTTTATTTTTCTATAATACATCTGCCTTGCTAATTAAAACAGTTTGGTTTTATTTTAAAGTGATAAGAGACAAATGGAACAGGGCAGTTTGTGGACATATGAGGTCCACATTTTTAGGCAATTATTAGAGATTAGGCAAATTTTGGGGTATGATTTTATACTTCTCTTTGTGGATTTACTGTATAGAAATTCTTGAAAAGTTCAGGGCTCCAACCTGCCTTAGGCTGTAAATTTTTTTTATTTCTCTGTGCAACAATTTCTCTTGTTTTGTATCTAATGGTATTCTTCAAAGCCTGTTTTAATAATTTCAGAGCATTTATGACATTTTTAAAGATGCAAACTATCAAAAAGCCAGATATTAAAGCACCTCAAGAAAAAAAAATCTATTCTATGTCTCCAGCAAACAATAATCTCAGTCAAATTCTAGCTCTGAGCCAGGTAAGATTTACTCTGTTTCTCCTCACAGTCAGCAGAGAGGGAGTTTTTCCTGTAAATAGATGTGAGGAGCTGGACTCCTGTTAAGAGTTTGCTCATCAGCAAGGGAGGTGAGTTCTTGTCGCTGTATCTTTGCTCTTCACAGCTGGGACCCGGCACTAACAAGATGTTCTGGAGGCAAACAGTGCCCTGGTGACACGAGAAGGAGCAGGAACAGCAGCAGTGCTGTCCCAGGTAACCCTCCCCAGCCTCGGGCTGCACTGATCAATCCGTGAGCACCTGGAGAGATGGCAGCCAGCAGAGTTTGCCTCTTCATCCCTCTCTGATGATTTCCCCTCTGCCTCATGGTCGGCATGTTTTAGTTTCGACCTCATTAGATACATGACTCAAAGCACTGAAGCCTCGGATACACCAGACACACAAGCAATTAATAGTAGATTTATAAATGTCACCGGCTGGTCGCCTCATTGTTGTGGCACACAAAAGGCTGCTCTGAACTCTGGATTCCTCAAGGCACAAAATCAATGAGTAAAATGGTTTACAAAATATGAGCCCATAGAGCTTTATGTCCTTGTGGTTCTTGCCAGGGTAAAACGCATTAGTTCCCTGGGGAACTGTGGGAATCACATTAATTTTCTCAAGAGAAAAAAATTTGAAAGCCCTCAGCAAGAACTCAGGAAATGGCACTTTGCATTTGATGCTTGGCCACAATAAAAATATTTATTCAGTGGAATAACCGTAAGAGAATATTTTAAGAGCTTTTCATTTTTCCACCCAAATTTCTGTCAGAGTCCTGTCAACCACCTGAAATACAACATTACAAAAACATGTCCAGAAAGTACAAGGAAACGATTCTTTGAGACACAGGAAACTTCTGAGTTGGATTTTTCTTTTTTTTCCTGTTTCCATTGTGACATTTGGAAGTTCAGGTTTGCCATTAATGGTTTGTGAGGGTGAACTGGCCATTGACTCACAAATGGCTCCTGAATTTGCTGTTCCAGGAAACGGCAGGCAAAGGGAAGCAGCAGAGTCTGTCAAGAGTTCAGCCGTTTGATGTGCTGCCTGGAAAAATCTCCAGGCTCTATGCTCTGCTCTAACCTGTTTCTTATTACTTGTAGTTGAAGCTATTTTTGAGTCAGTCAGCAATCATATATTGTGCTATTTGCTACAGATCTAATTAAAATAATACTGGTACAGGATCTAGTTATGGTTTTTCATTGGAAAACTGTTTGGCTGAGCTGAAATAGGGGTAACATGGAGTGTCACAGTGTGAGACATTTCAGCCCTACTTTGCCACCAGACTCCTGAGATGAGCTTTTCTCAAATTATTTTTTGCTCTGAGCCACCAGCCTCAAATTCAGCAGTGAGCTGAAATGGCTGCTGGCTGAAAAAGTTATAACCGATACAGACTGAAACTGGATTTTAGAGAGAACATTCAGTTTATACAAAAAGGAACATCAAATTGCAAGACCAAATTACACCTCATTAGTCATTGGTACAGTTTCATGTAAATGTTTTGAAATAAATATAATTGTGAGCTAATGCATTTGGGCTAAAATCACTGCTACACCAGGTGCTGTGACTTCAGTAGTCTTTGCTATCATCAAATTCTAACCTTCCTACATCAGTATTATCAGAAGAAGTTGTGGAGAGTGATGTAGCTTTTGGAATCCATGGGGATTTCAGCATGTTTTGGGAAGGTCCCAGGACAATGGAAAACACATTCAGATCACAGGAGAATGCAGAGGCCACTCCTTAATGATACATCCCTGTACAACATCAACATATCCTTGATCCAGAGGCTCACAGATTACATTATGATATGTCCTGATCTCTCCTGATTTCTTTTGTCTTGTGTGTGATGAGGTCTGCAGGTTCTGTTGTTACATCTGTCCCAGCCAGGAGAGAACTTCCCATGCTCAGGTGTCACAAGGGGCGCATCTACACTCCACACAGAAGTGGAGAGCAGTGAAACTGCTCTAACACAATGTTCCTGAGCTAATGAGTCTGCCTGGGAAGCTGCTGTTCTTCATTACCTCAGATGTGGCACTTCACCAAAGTGGTTTGGTTGCTGTCAAGCTCTCAGTGCTCTGTGCCCTGAGGGTCCAATGCTGGTCACAGTGGTGGGTTCTCCCCACAGAGCACCACGGAGAGCTGCCTGCAGGATTTCTGTGTGAAAGGCATATCCAAATTGATAGAAGTTTCATAGATAAGACTGTGTATTGAAGGGAGGATCCTGAATTTTGTCACAACCCATATAGAGCTATGGGGAAGGTGTTCCCAGGGACTGGGTGACATGAACTAACCACGGGTGTCACCCAGTGTGGTCACATTCCAGGAGCACAGTCCACCAGCACTGCCCCAGCTCTGTGTGAGCTGTGGGCTGGGATTGCTGTGCTGCATCACCTGGAGGCACAACACAGGACATCACCATTCATTTTTCTCCCTTGGTGTTTGGCAAAAACAACTAATAGCTGGAAGTAAAGCAGTTAGCACAGGTTTATTACCTTTGAGGGAAACAAATCACAAAAGGGTAAATTGAAATTAACTGGGTTGAACGCAAGGTAAATCAATAGGATTATACCAGGTTCACAAAAAGGGAGGACTTTCTTCTATTCTGTGACCTTTTGTGAGGACAAGTTGGAGAAAAAAAAAAACAATAATGGAGAGAGAAGATTCTGCACTCTAGATATATAGCAGTAACCAGATGTTTTTAGCAGGTGCTGTAAGCCCTAAACAGTGGGATTTTACCGCATGGAGCCTTATTTGTGAAAAGCCAAGAAAGGACTTAGACTAAGGCCAGATGGGTGCAGGTGGCCATGGGCACTGCTTCCAAAGCTCAGTGGCATCTCATCTGCTCTGGTGGGAATATGGAAAGAAATTTTCTTCTCAGCAGACAACTCATCTAAAAATAACTCCCTTAAACAGATTTTCAGGCTTCTTTTTGTATGTCGATATTAAGCAGAAGTAGTTTATGACTACTGAGACCAATTTCGTTATTAGGAATTTGCATTTTAAGTTGAATTGAACCAGAGAAAAATTCCCTCTAAATTATTTTCCTCTATTTTTAATTCCCATTTTGAATTTTAACTTCTTGATTTCAGGTCACCATCCAGGGCAGTTTATGTTATGGCTTCACAGTGTATTATAGCACTGACTACAGCTGCAAGCTTGCCAGACCTATTGCTGCAAGCAGCAGTTGCTGCAATGTCTACTCTATTACTAAAAACTGATTGAAATATGAACTATGAAATGATGACTATGAAATATAAAATTTTCATCTCTGCAGTGAATCATACTCATTTTCATAAATATATCTGTTAATATATAGACCAAAATCGCAGAAGTTTCCATTCCTGAAATAAGATTCAACTGCTATGACACTTTTTAATGTTGCCAAACAGTTGTTTGTTTCCCGAAGCTAATGGTGAGTCAAGAGTAACATCAAGATGCAGTTTGGCAAATGGATGAATGCTGGGTTAGAATAAGGTGATTAATTGTACAGCAGAGGTCATTTGTAGCTCCTGGGGAAATACAATCACTAAGAGCAAAGACATTGAAGAAAATCCCATGTTAATGAAACTTCTCGCATGTGCTTTGGATGCACTCTGGATGAATAAGGGAAAAAGTATAGAAAGAAACTGGGAAACCATTAGTCTGTTTCTTGGAGGTCTTAGAATCTTGATGAAATGCAAAGAAAAAATTGAATTCAAACTGGAAAAATGCCAGTTCATCTCAAGGTAAGGAGATGATGTTGTACATACTTACTGTGATGGGCAAATCAGGGAAGGAGTAACATGAAGGACTGAGAAACTGTTGGAATGCCTGTGTCTATGCAGCATGAATAAGGAGCCATTGTTCATCTCCACATAACACTGGCAGAATACATGTGTTTTTAGGTAGCTCATTATAACAAACAAATTGAAGGTCATTCAGTATACGGCAGAAATAACTACAGAGGGACTTCTGTATAGACAAAAAGAGAAGGTTGGAATGGATCAATATTTACAGGTTGGTGAAAAGAAGGTTAAGTGGTTGAGAACAAAGAATGTGCCCACAGTCTACAAATGGGATAAGCAGCAAGAAATAAGAGGAACTCTGTAGAATGTTCTAAGGCAGAAAGGAGGAAGAAATTAAAATTTAAGCTGAACATCAAGAAAAAACTCTGATACGGAAATGAACTTGTAAAAATCTCGCAGGGAACTATTTGAACCTCACTGCTTGAAGACTTGGACACAGTCTTGACTAAATATATTTCTGGGAATAATTCATTTCCATTAGTATCAGGACATGACCTTCTCACCAACTCCCATTAATCTACATTGTGTAAGTGCCCTATGAGGCAGCAGCAGGGACTGGGCTGGCTGTTAATGCTTGGCTGGGGGACAGTAAACTCCAAACAAGTCCAGCTCAGAGCCATGGCAGGGCCTGGGACCAGTCCCATCTCCCAGATGAGTCCATATAGATCTATTGAGTGAGTATCCCCCAAAGACTTTGAAACTCATAAGTCATTTGTATTAGAATAGGATCTACAGTAATTAACTTCTTTATCTATAATAACTCAAGTGAAATGAGATTTAGAAAATTATGTCTGTCTTTCCTGTTTGGGAGTTTGCATATTTTGGCTTTCCTTCTGGCCTGACTTCTTGATAACTCAATGACTTTCTGTTCTGGTCCCTAGGGGATTTCCTCATGGGAGCACTAAGTGTCATTGCCTGGGCTTCAGAAAAAGTTCCTGACTGTCATTTTCTCATTCCTTTTTTGCCATGTGTGCCAGTGGGACCATCTTCACCAAATAAGTTCACTTGCTTCCTCGGGAAGGAGCAGTTTCCCTGTGGGATAAATGGGTCTGTCAAACTTGGACACTTTTTCAAGGAATATTCTCAGACTGAAAACGCCCAAATCAAACACTTACTGTCCACTGCAACCTCCCATAGTACTCATATCCCACCTCTGATTCAGGCAGGGTCAGATAAAATTAAAAGCCTCCAGACTGGTATCATATGTGAAAGTATCATTTGTGACCTCAAATCACAGATAATGCAGATAAAAAAAAGTACTAAAAGCCACTGCTGTACCTGGCACTGACTTCCAGCTCTGTCGGAAGTCACAGTTAGGTGTGTCACCTAAAGAGGAATCAAACACAGATTTTCCACAGGAACCTTTGCAACTTAGCAAGAAACATAAGGAGTGTGGGAGAAGTTTTTGCTGTTTGTGTTCATATGCCAAGACCACAGTGCATGTTCACATTCACATTATTATTAAATTTAGTAAATAAAAGTCTATGCAATTATATCCAAAATAATTTGGAATGAGTAGCACAGAGCTGCACAAAAAGAGCACCACCTTTCTGGTGGTTTTGTGTTCTAGGACAGTGGAAGAGACCATTTTCATAGACCTTCTTTTTCCTGTTCCAATTTGTTTTGACCTGTAGAAATGCCCCCTGGTGTGTTTTGTTGGGGATTTTTTTAATGTCCCTGTGGGAGTACAGTGTGTGCCTGGGAGGGAATAATGACTCTTAAGATGATTAACGTGTTATTAAACTCTGGGATAATCGCTGTCCTGTCAAGTGTCAGCTCGTGCATTTCATCAGCCCCATGTGACAGTGCTCTCATTACTTTCTTTGATCTAAGGAGAGTATTTTTCATGATCGGTTGCTGAATGTGACCCCTTTGGAACTGCAAACAGCATAAAGAAAACAAAAGTGGGTAAACATTACAAAGTCACCCAAAAAATAATACTGTTTTTATACCAGTTGGAGTAAGCCTAAGCTGACTCCTCATGTGGCAATGTATGGGTGGGACTGGTAACAGTGAACAGCTGGGGGATAAGAAAGTGTGAACTTTGCAAGAAATACAGATAATTCTGCTTTTCAGACTGGCTGATGAGTCACATACAAGCACCTGCATGATGAAATGGACCCGTGCCATCTGCTACAAGTGCTTTTGCATTGGCCAAAAAGCTAAGCCCTAGTTTATGCCAGGGCCTTGAGTACATGTCCTAATGGAGTTTAGTTGGGTGAGTTAAGGGGTTTGTGGACTCAGCAGCTCAAGATCAGCTTCTTCACTGCCAAGAACTATCATGAATAAAACTATAAGTGGGGGCCTGGTCCTGTTTTCCCTGGGTAGTTGTTGTTCAGTTGAGGGTTGAGTAACATTTTCCCCATGTTATTTTGCAGCCCTGTTGCAGTTGTGTCTGCACTGAGCTCTGGCCTCCAGAATTGAACCTAAACCCAAACCCACTGGCTGCTTGTCCAGCTGGAGCTGTCTTATCATTGAGGGCCCACTGGGCAAACACTGGGCTGTGTCTGACCCTGATCCTGACACTTCTGTTGTGCTCACCTTCTCTTCCACTTCAGGTGCCGCTCTTGCTTTGTCACTGTTCTGATTTCATGCCTCTGAGTAACTGGGTTAACTCTGCTTGGTTTGGGGCTTCCAAACAAAATAAGTGAATGGATGTAATAATTGCTTTCCAAGGTCCATCACATGGTCAACAACTGAAATCAAACTGGTAAGTAATGGTGTATTTTACCCCGACAGAGGAGTGAGACCAAAGGCAGATAAAGATACCCTGTGAAGTGGTACATTCAAACTACAGTTCACCTGCTGAGTGACTTTGATTTCTACCACCCTGCTGCTGCCTCTTTTCAGCTGTGAGAGACACTGCACAAGAGAACAGTGGCTTTCTCCGCTGAAAAATTCATTTGTTTTGTTTTTTGGATTTTGCCAGGGAGCCAGCATTTAATCTCTAAGATGTGTCATGCTGCTAAGCTGTGTGACAGCTTGATGCACTGAGGGATGCTCCCCACTGAAAATGTAAACAATTTATGCAGTATATCTTTCCACCTAAAGAATCTACAGATTTTTGCTAATGGCTTTCCTTTTTTCCTGCTACAAAGCAGTGTCTGCATTATTTGCAATTACAAAAAAAAAAAAGTCTGCATTTCCATTCTGGTAGCACCGAAGTCGAACAGCTTTTGTACTCTTATTTTACTTTACAATATTATTTTTTTTCTCTCTGTGATCATTATTTTTTAAAGTACAAAGCAATAATATGTTTACTTTGGGAAAAAAGAAAAAAAAAAAAAGGATTTGTATAGCCAGGCTGCTGCTTTCTCCTGCTCTTTCTGGCTTCTAACACAGCTATTAGAGAACGAAATGACTATTTCATCTCTCAGCTGTGTGACGTGCAATTTCTGAAGTTGAATACAGAAGGTTATGGTCCATTTTAGGTACCAGCAGAAACTATAGCTCCGAGCCTGCCATTACATCTTAGAGTTCCACAATAGCCCTTGTTATGTTTCGATACGTTCATTTGGTCTTACCAAAAATATTGTGTATCCTACTCTAGTCTCCCCTATCCTTTCCCTGTCATGTATCCTCCTTTTACATGCTGCTGGTAGAATGGGGTTTTTTGACAGCACTTTGCCACAACTGATTTGTCAAAGCCTCTCTGTAGTTTCTGACCACCTGACACTCTAAATGATCCTTACAAGAAGGCACTTCTAGCTCTGGGTAAGGAAGGCTTTTCCTTTTATCTCAGCACTCAATGCCAAAATAACACCCACAGCCTGGGGAAAATCTCTTCCCCCTTTTGAAATTTCCAAACCTCTTCTGGATTGCAGGAGCCAGAACTCTCTTTGGATGCTGAAATTTATTTAAATTCATCAATTTTGAAGAAAACCTGTTCCTCATATTTTTTTAGATGTACTTTGTAATCGCTCTGAGCACGAGGCAGGCTTTTCCATCTTTAAAGAAGTGAAGTGCTAAATTTGCAAGATGAGATTACAAACCAGGTTAGAGAGGTGAAAAATAAAAAAATAATTGCAGGCTGCATTGAGGACCTGACAATTATCTCTTTTCCCGGCTTCCACTGGAATTTCTTAGAGGCACATTCTGGGCGGGGGGGGCGGGACAAGCAGGCACTTCAATCCCATCAGACTGAAGTGTTACTTTTCAGGACCAACCTTTTTCTGGGCTATTAACCTTCTGTTTAAACTTCCAATTGCATAGATGCTGTCTGGCACTACCCAAGCTTTACAGCATATTTGAAAGTGCTACATCATTTCCTTGCAGCTTCTCAACTAAGGAAACATTATATTTGGGCTTTGATTAACCCCTGCTGTCAGTGACGACACAGATTAGAACTCAAGTAGCCTGAATTGTGCTTACAAGGATTTTGTTGATGCCTTTTTATAGACAGTATGCTGACATTTTGTACAGATGGAAAAATCTGGATTTCTTTCTCCCACTTACTGCTCTCCTACGCACGTACACACAGTCTCCCATGTATATATTTACCAGTTGTAGGAGGATCAGATCATCACAATTACAAGAGGGGACTTTTAGACACCAGTGGTTTAGATTTGAATGTTTATTTCTCACTCCCAGTCAAATCAGCACAAAGCTACATCTGTAATTAGTAGCAACAGCAAACAATTTCATTTGCATATGTAAAAACTTAAATCTTGGTATGCTAATCATCATCCATTCTTAGGCCAGAAACAAAGATATTTAGATACCAGCTTATCTTTTTGGTTTTGTTATTTCTTTTTTTTTTTTATTCCTTCTCGGGTACATCCTGTGATTTTAGCTGCCAATATCTTTAAAAACACAATTTGGTATCAGTGTTGTAAAATGTGCTACAAGAAAGGGATGCGTGGAATGCATAACCTGCACTTCAGGTTGTCTCTGCATTTGATTTGGACACAGTATTGGAGGTTGGAGTTTTTGCTTTGGTTTGGGGTTTTTTGCAAGAAAACAGTTCTGGCCCTTGCTGTACTTTTGGCAGGGGTCCCTTTCGTCTGCTCTAAGTGACAGCCATAACTTACACATCTTTATTTCACAGTAGTATTTCTTTTTTTCACATTTCAAGCTACCTCCTCCTGTTTATGCTTTAGATTTTCATCTCTTTCAGAGCCTCTACTCCCTGTGGTTATGTATTCTGTTCAACTGCCTTAGTAAGACAAGAATTGAGAGGAAATCAACAGCTGTATATTTCTTATATTCCAGAAGCTCCAGCTAAACCATATCTGGACTTCGACATTTGATTGCCCTGATTAAATCATAATTATAGACAGCAGGGAAAGAAAAGAAAGTTTAGTTACCAATTTCTGTCTTTCATGCTTGACCTGAAACCTGCTGAAGCCAGTGGGAGTCCACAAAGTCTCCATCCAAAATCCCTCAGAGGCACAAAACTGCCCATTAAACCAGTGGCAGTTGTTTTTGTGTCAGCCTTTGTAATTTCTACACTGAGCCAAAAGGGAGACCGGAACACCAGGCAACAGGTTTTACTCACAGATTTAAAAAGTTTTATGATAGAAACAGGAAATCTCTAATAATAAATTAAAAATCAGAAGATAATTATTAAATTCAAAACTTTTTTTTCCCATGGCTTGGTACTTTACTTGCAAATCATTCCAGCTTTTTTGATTTAACACTGTGAGGAATTCACCAAATGTTTAAACAAACAAATATCATATACATATACCAGTTTGGCATTCCAGTGTTCCATCTGGCCTCTGCTTTTGGTTGATAGGAAAAACAAACCTGATCTGCTGAGGGACTAATGAATATCTACTTATGGCTGTTACTTACTGGAATTATATCAACCAGATAATTCTGTAATTAACGTCTCTTTCTATTTCTAAAAGCACTCCTTAATCACTGTGTTTCCAAAATATTCTTATTGCGATAAAAATTAATTGGAAATCATATCACACCAATTCTGCTTATCATTTTTGAAGACAGATTCACCTGCTAAAGACAAAAATAATTTTGGTACATTTAATTTTTTTTCAAGGTATGCTTATGCATTAAATGGGAGCAAACATGAAGATAATTAATCTGTATTGTGAATTTGTATTGCCAACTGTTTAGTTCTTCATAAGTTAATTAAAGCAGTTTCAACTTTTTAGTTTTAGTGTAGTTTAAATAGTGACAAATTTAAAAGAAATGAGGAGGGTGCTAATTAGTTTGTGACAATGGTTACATGCCTGGTTCATTGCAAGCAATTGAGAAAACAACTTCTGGTTTTTGCACGTTGCTTTTTAGGCAGTATTTATTGCACATGCTGCACAAACAGAATGTTAGAGCAACTGACCATGAAATACATAAATAAGAGGTTGTTTTACCAGAAATAGAAGAACTCCAACTGGTTTAGATCCTCAAAACATTTTTAGAGACTTCTTTGTACAACTTTTGAAATTTCATACATGTTCTATGACAGTTATAAAGATGCACATTTCTGGAAAAAGCATTTTATAATGAAAACGCAAATATTGCTCTACTACAAATGAGAGACTTAATAACCAAGAGAAGTTGCATGCTTAAAAATCTCCTTGTAGTCCTTGCAGCCTTGAAGTCAAATATTCACACTGTATTTTGCTACACCCTGGAAATGAGCTCTAAGTAGTGATCTACTCTGCTGACAGGAAAGTTTTGATGCTGCTTTAAGGTGCAATCACTCTAAAACTTGAAAACCAGGATGACTCACCCTTGCTATTAAGCAGGAGATAGTGCCAGTCTACGGAGTCTTAGAAGCTGGAAAATACATGAAAACCTCCCAAAAACCTGTCTGCTCAGCATACCTGCTGCTGAGCCCCCATGTATCACAGCAATTTGCTCTGCAGGCAGGATTTCTAGATGTATTGCAGGCTGTACAGGTGGGTGGGTACATATTGTCTGTGTCATGATTGCTGCTAAGTTGCCTCACTGGGGTTCCTGCCAAATAAGCAAACTTTCATTCAACACAGCCTGGTTTTCATATTTCGGGTAAAAAATGTCAAGGGCGATGTTTCCTCCAGTAGCCTTTGCAGTTTCACCTGAAACCTCTAAGCACTTGTCACTACCATGCAGGCACCAAATGCTGCACTGGGTGCACGAGCTGAACTCACAGTGTACAAAGGCTCAGCAGTGCCACTGCCTGCAGCCTGACAGAAATCCACAGGGCTCTCAGAAGGGGGTCTTCAGTGATATTTCCTAACTATTATTTCCTCTGTACTCCAGCAGGGTCTAATTGTTGATTCAGAGCCCGGGCAGTTTCCACACCCTGTCTTTCCATATTTATAACATGTAACTGAATATTCTTTGTCTACATGTTTCTAGAAATCTGAGAAGTGCTAAGGTCCTTGACACCAAAAACAGGTGCTGAGCACACTCCAGATAAGTCTATAGCACTGAAAATGTACTCTTTTACAGAGACAATGAAGTAGTTACAAAGAGAAATGCTTGAATGGCCATGGCTTGGGTTGCTCCATCACTGAGTTTGAGGTTGTCTTCACATGTCCTCCATCATATTCTGTGATTATATCTGCAGATATCTTGTTTTCCTCAGTAGGGCTATTAACTGGCCAGCAGTTATTTTGTGCTGAAGGTCCCTTCATGTGCTAAAATAATACCTTGTATATTGGACAGTGTCTTTGCTGCTTCATAAATTAGCAAGTCTAGGCAGCAGAACTGCTTTTGGCAGAATTTTCCATAAGTCTAACACAGCTGGAAGTGCAACTCTTCATGTTCATTTTCATTACTACTATTAGCTTCCTCTTTCATAGCCCAAAGGACATATTTAGTTGAATATTTCACTCCTGTTTGCAACAGACTAAAATTTATCTTCAAGTGTGCCCATAATTTACAGAGAATAATACTTCAACCTGTATGATCTTGGAGAATCTGATTTTTTTGTCAGTGATAAAATGTGGCTCTGGGCAAAAAATCCTTTCCTGCCTGAGATTTTCTTGTAAGCTTCACCAGTGATATTGAGTACTTGGAAACATTTGAGAAGCAGCTTGACCTTGTCGCATTCAAGCTGTGCTCACTGGATTTGGATGAAAATCTGCTTAGTATTTCACATACCCACTTTGAAGTTCTATCATGCCTACCAGTGTTTGGGTTGTTCAGGGGCAATATCACTGTGAGTTTGACCCTGGGTTCAAAGCTGGTGTGGTGTAAATTCATCATCTTTTTACTGTGGGAGTTAAAGGCTGCAGGATGGATTTTGTGAGCTGCTTTTTGTTATGCACTGACCTGAACAGTCAGCAGATCTACATTGAGCCTGCTCAGACATGTCTGGTTTCAAAGTATCTGGAGTGTTCCTCCTCCAGCAGGGTGAGATGTTGATTTGTATCCCTTCCTTCTGCAGAATCAGGACACTCCTGCCCACCCTGTGTTTACTTAGCAGATGGGATCAGGCACTACTCATCCAGGCAGTTCCTAAATCAATGGAACAGAGGACTAACAGCATATGGAGCATGCCCCATCCTCAGCCTGGCATCTCCTGAGCAGTATATACACCCCTGGCTTTATTCCAAATTCTTCCATTTATCATTATTCCTGTATGAACTGTGGTGGCTGCTATTCTCTTTTATCAAAATGATTTCCTGCCGGGCAACTGAAGTAAAACAAGCAAATGAAAAGCAGAAAACTTCCACCACTGAAAAGATGGAGAGATATTTTTAAAATCACAGTGAATATCCAGGAAGCATCCTGTGAGAGAAAAGGATGCAAAAGGCTGTGTGTGCCCTGGATGAGGTGGAACAATGCACAGTATGTCACAGTCTTACAATACTTCTCGGTTCATTACTATAACCTGAAAAATAGGAACAAAAATTACAAGTTCATGGCCACATACTCTGCTCTGGCAAAGCTGTTTCTGAAGATGGAATTATTTGGGATAATTTAGTTTGTTTGATTAAGATAATTTCAGGATGTGTTTGGCCCAGATAAAGAATGGATCACTTTAAATACAAAATTAGCCCTTGTGTTCATGGGCAATTAATCTTCCTTCTGTGTATTAATGTGTTATAAATTACTGAATTTCCTGAAACGTAATTGGTTTTATACAAAGAAGGAAATGTCTGTAAGAAGAATCTGTTGTTGTAGGTGGTTGTGCTTTCACAGTGATTTTTTTGCTGCTGTTTCAAGTCCAAAAGTTGTAAGACACTGGAAGTCTTTACTCATAATGCCTAATTTCTTGTACACTCTGTATGTGTATCTGCATATGAGACTGGAGAAATGCTTACACAAGCAGAGTTCATGCTTCAAACAACTTTTTTTTTTTAGCTCTTGTATTTGCTAAGCAACACCAATTAACTCTTACTCAAAATACCATTCCCTCAAATAAAACTGCCACTATTTGCAGTTGTGCCACACAGCTCAGGACACTGCACTTGGCACATAACTCATCCAGGAAAGGCTCCTGTTTGCACAGAATCCATGCAGCTGCATTAACCTTCCCATGTAAAACTGTGTCTAATCAGTCTTAATGTCTAGAAATTTCCATCTGGTGTTGACGGTGTTTCCCACCATGGTAACCAGCAATCTAAGAGCACACCTGGTCTCATACAGATCAGGAAGACTTTAAATCAAAATCTTGGCTGCTGTTCGGTACATAGTAACTGTTGTGTCTCCTTTATCTTCTTTTATATTAAAACAGGGGGATATTAAATGAAACTAAAATATAAATTTGCCCTTCCAGTGTTTTCCCCAAGTCTGCTACACCAGTGATATCCCTGCTGGCTTTGAACTGAGCTTCTGAGACCAGAGTCTTTGATATGATCCTTGCCCTCTCAGTCATGCTGCTTCCTAGAGGAGTCTGTGTCCCTGATCTGCTGACAGCCAGATTGCTATTTTTTCTTCAGCATTGTACTGAGGGGAGAAGTGACATTATGCTGTTTGCTGTGGGTTTTCTCCCCTACTCACCTCCCCTTTTAAAATTAATTATTAAATGCGATGCCAGGGACAAATTATTCTTGGGAAGCTGAAAAACTGTGATCCTTCTAATAGGCTTGGATTATTTCCAGCTGGTTTTAAGCACCTTTCTCCATTAGCTGGAGAGGTGATTAGCATGAAGAGCCTCCTGAATGAAGAGTCTTTTCAGCATCTAAAGTTAGCTCTGGGGAGCAGGGCAGCCAAGCCCGGCGCCAGGCCGGTGGCAGCAGTTTGGTTGTGCCCTCAGCCCATCACCTTCTCCCAAGGAATGGTCTGTATTCCCAGTTTCAGTAAAGCCAGGACGTCCCTGCCCGCACAGTGTCACCCGTGGGCTGTGCCCAGGGGACCCTGCCCAGGGACAGCCCCAGGAATGGGGACTGGGAACACTGAGCCCCAGCCCGGCACTGCGGGCTCACGCTTTCTCCTTTATTCACAGGAATCACGGAACCAGCTGGGTTGGAAAAGGTTTCTGGGACTATCGAGTCCAACCTGTGGCCCAACACCACCTTGTCAATTAGACCATGGAACCAAGTGCCACAGCCAATGCTTCCCATGTCGCCTCCAGGACTCCAACACCTCCCTGCACAGCCCGTTCCCATGTCTGACCACACTTTCTATGAAGAAATTCTCCCAAGTGTCCAACACAGACCTCCCCTGGAGCAGCTTGAGGCCCTTTCCCCTCGTCCTGTGGCTGGTTCCCTGGGAGTAGAGCCTGACCCACCTGGGGTCCTGTCAGGGAGGGAGCTGCAGAAAGTGAGAAGTTCCCCCCCGAGCCTGCTGTTCTCCAGCTGAGCTCCCCCAGCTCCCTCAGCATCTCCTCCCCGCACTTGTGCTCCAGCCCCTTCCCCAGCTCCGTGCCCTTTCTCTGCACTCGACCGCCGTAACTCGGTGCTGGCCGGGCCCAGCCGAGAGCCGCCCGTGCTGCCCCAGGGTCGCTCCCTCGGAACCGAACGCGCTCCAGGCGGCGCCTCCTCCAGCGGCCCCGGTTGAGGCGG
>VWZU01006587.1:340797-368856 GCA_013397095.1 Sterrhoptilus dennistouni | reverse complement strand
GCCGGGGCAGCAGCCGGGCGGGCCGTGAGGGGCCGCGGGGCGCCACTCACCGCCTTCTCCTTCCCCCAGGAAAGAGAGGGCGAGCCTCGACACCGAGATAAAGCGCTTCATCGCCAAGAAGGCGGATCTGCTGTTCGCGCACTCGTGGAAACCCAACGGGCCGATCGAGGACACCATCGAGGAGAATGAGGGTGTGTGGGTTGGGGGGTGGGGGGTCGCTCTATAAGGACAGCACTTGGATTTGCGGTATCTTTAAAAACAGGCTTAAAAAATTTTACGGTTGATTTTTATAGGCTATGCGTAACCTCTCTGTTAGCACAAAAAAAAAAAAAAGGAATTCATATTTTCATATTTTCACTTGTTTTGCTGTCGTCAGATATTTAGTGATCTCAGGGAGTAGCTCGGCCGTTTGTAAGTGGCTGTGCCCTCGTTGCAGAGTGTTACGCTGTCATGCCGCCCCTGGAGAGGTTCTTGGAGGTGCCCAGGGAGGAGAGGAGAGAGCTGTTCTTCCGTGACATCGAGCGCGGCGATATCGTGATTGGGAGGATTACGTCTATCCGTGAATTTGGCTTTTTCATGGTGTTGATTTGTCTGGGAAGTGGTGTCATACGGGAAATTGCAGATTTGGAAATCACTGTAAGATACAGCTTTGGTCAATGCTTCATTTTTGACATCTGTTTGTTGGCTCTTGCGTCTCTTAATAGAGTGGAAGGTGTAAAGGTGAAACAGCTTTGGGATGATTGGTAGTGTCTGACTTTGTGGGCAGTCTGTGATACTGTGCTCAGCCAGTGAACATGTCTCGCTGTGACCCACGTTACTGGGTTGAAAAGTCCATAATTTGTGGATGCAGGAGGTTTTACTTGAACCAAACCGTATTTTAAGAATCGCAGTTCTGATGTGCATTAAGCTTAAAACAAATTTTTTTTGGCATGATCTTGAGTAGGAAAATAAAACGCCAAGCCTATGGCTTCATTTATGACATTCCTGCCCTGTTCTGTTGCAGGCCCTGTGTCCTGTGAGGGATGTGCCTCCTCAAAGCAACCATGGAGATCCTCTGTCATACTATCAAACTGGAGATCTCATTCGAGGTGAGCAGCTCCAGAAGCTGTCAGGAGTTGGTTTGTCTCGGGTTTGAGCCATTTCAGTGATTTTACCCTGCCCTGTTTTATGCTTGCAGCTGCTCTCAAGGACGTTGACCGTTACCACGAGAAGCTGGCGGTGTCACTTTACAGCTCAGCTCTTCCACCCAACCTCTCCAGCACAAAACTGGGCGTGATCACCTCTGATGACTTCCCACTGCATTATAAGTAAGGATGTGCTCTTTGGCTGCACTGGCTGGGTGATGTCAGGGTGTCTGAAGAGCATCCCTGACAGCCTGGCTGTCCCTTAAATTCCTCAGTGGGCTTACTGATTTTATTGGGTGATCACATCCTCCTTGCTGTTCTCTCTAGCAAGAGATATGTAGGGGTAGTTGGCTTTTTAGCTTCTGGATATGTAGGTGTGGTTGGCTTTTTAGGTTCTTTCCAAAAATAGAAGGAAAGCAAAAGGCAGGGTGAGATATCTGTTGCTTTTCAACTGTGTTAACAAACAAATAAAAAAACCCCCAAAACCTTGGGAGACTGGAAAAGGAATTTTTAGCATTTTAAAATTCCCTTTAGAAGATGGGGACACAGTTGTCTGTAATATTTGTAAATTTTTTGTATATCCTGGCAATAGGAGAGTGGGTGCCCAAATAGTCTTCAGAAGCTCACCTGGGGTTAAGGACATGAGGGTCAGTAAATAGCAGGGAAATACATACCTGTAGAAGAGAACAGTTTGTGAGCAGTAATACAAATGCCATATAGGCATTTTTTTTCTAAACATAAGCTGATGAAATACTGTAGAGAGCCTGAAGTCTCATTTGTGTACATTGGTGCTGTTTTCAAGGCGAAGCCTGGAAGTTGCCAACACAGGAGAGACATTTGAAGAGGTTTTGCATCGTTCCCCAGGATTTGCTAATCCATCATTAGTTGAATATTTAGCAGAAAAACTGGGACTAAGTGAATCAAATCCACCGTCTTTGCTGAGAAGTCTTCAAATGTAAGTGATTTTTACACATTGTTCCTCTCCTGTAGCTCTGTGGAGATTATTCTAATCCATTGAAATAGACTTGTGAGTGGGAGCCCTAGACTACTTATACTTAAAATTTTACATTTTGACTTGCATGACTGCAGGGTACACGTGCTTAAATATTTAAAAGCAAACTCCTCTAGAGTAAGAAATTTGCATTTGAAATCCTATTGCTCTGAATAAGCAAGACACCTTACCACACACAATGTTTGATGTGTTATGGAATTTATTGTGTAGCTCTTGTGAGCATCTATGGATTGAAATCCAGGGTGCTGAGGTTTTAATGTCTTCTGACAGATGTTTATTTTAGTAATAGATTTGACCCCTTTTGTAAAATGAAAGTCAAATATATGCAATGATTGATGTTGTGACCCTTATGTATATTAGGCTCAAAGCAGGTGTGGACTTTGTATTTTTTTTTTTGTTAAATGCATTGCAGCTGTACATTCTACAGTTGTAGAAGTTCAGCACTTTTAGAATGGTTTGGGAAAAATTGGTTTCAGAAATATGAAAGAACAGACCTGACTGAGGGAGAGCATTTCAACTGCACTGCATACTGTAAGCTTAACTTTGTAGAGTTAGACATCCAGCTTGATGTTTTTATTTGTTTGTTCCTTTAAGTAAAAATTTTAGTGAAGAAGATTTTGCCCCTGCCTTGAGGAAAAAGCAGTCTGCATCTTGGGCCTTGAAATGGTATGTGATACTTCTTGTCAAAGCTTGTTGGGTTGCAGATTATATTTCTGCAAAGAAAACACACATTGAAGCAGTTTTTCCATTGCATGTGTAGCAATGTAACCAGGATCTTACTGAAAATAAACCTTGCTGCCAAGTGGGAATGTGACAGATAAAGTCCTGAGATTCAGTTACAAAGTGTGTGTCAGGTTTCAGGGAGTTGTTCTTAGAATACTTTTAATATCCTGACCCATGCTAGAGTTGAGAGCAAGATTTGTGATAACACCAAGCACACAATTTTCTGTTTTATAATGGAGTGTTGAATGACCTCATACCTGTTAAGTCATTTAAGCCTCAGACTGTAGATATAACAAGTGCACTTGCTGTCTTTGGAGCAGCAGCCCTGGATATTTACTTTTAGCTTTTACACTATGCAGTGTATTTGCAACATTGATTAATTGCAGAAAAGGTTGCTTATAATGTTAAATTAAATTTTAATTGTTTAGAGAAGTCTGTAATGAATTGTTCTGATGATCAACTTATATCAATCCTCTTCTAAATAAGTTAATCTCTTGGAAAACGTGCAAGAAATATTCAGGTGATATGAAATGTAAAACCTCAGGATATTTGTGTGAGATGAGCTGGTTTGAGTGTGCACCATCTGTCCAATCACCTTGTCCCATTGCTCTAATGGGGATTTTTAGCTTTGGATATAATTAAGCTTCTTCAAGGTTAATGGTGGCAAGTCACACACAGTTTTGTGCAGAAAATCGCTTAAGCAATGATTCCATAAATGAAAAACAATGTAATATAGTAACACTGTCTACAGAAATGCTCACAAGTGCCTTAAGATACTGGATTAAAGACAATACATTTTTGTGGAATTAAGTCAGTATCACCTAACTGAAATGCCAGTGTGAAGTACCCTAACAAGGTCAGGTTTTTAACCTGTCCCTTATTTGGAATTTGTGAGTAACAGAACAATCTGTATAGACTAACTGTACATGCTATTTTCTAAATATTTTTTTCCAGTGTAAAGGCTGGGGTGGATTATTTTAAGCTTGGGCGCCATGTGGAAGCCATGAATGAGTACAACAAGGCTTTGGAAATTGATCCACAAAATGTTGAAGCGTTGGTGGCACGTGGAGCTCTGTAAGTCTGCTCATTTCACTTTTTTCCCCTTTCATGAAAGAGAAGCATCACTACTTCATATGCAACTTTCTGTTGTCCAGGTATGCAACCAAAGGAAGTCTGAACAAAGCCATAGGAGATTTTGAAATTGCTTTAGAAAATTGTCCTACCCATAGAAATGCGAGGAAATACCTGTGCCAGACCCTTGTGGAAAGAGGAGGGCAGTAAGTGTTGGGGTTATGAGTTTGGTTGGTTGTTAACAAGTTTTCTCATAGTATTTTTTAATACCATTCTAATGAGGACACAGAATGGCATCTTTCCTTCCGGGCTATGTGTTAAAAAAAATGAAAGTCCTTGAAAATATCCATCCTTGTGTAATTGGTTTACACTTTGTCCTCTATCCCACTTAAAATCCTGGCAAAATATTCGAGGTTTAATCCTTGAAATCCTTTTTAATCCTTGATACCCTTTCACTGGTAGGATACCAAGCTGGCATAAAGTCCTGTGAATTGTTTGAATATATTCCAAAAGGTTGAGGATTGTTTGGGATTTTTTTTTTTTTAAGTTTTGTAACAAAGTTATATTCTGTTACTCTGCTGAAATGTTGGTGACCCACTGTAATGCAAAATTGTAGTTTTGTATATTCAGGGAATAGGTTTCTTTTAGGCCCTGTGTTAAGAAGAGAGAGAGACAGTATTTTTGAAACTGGAATTGATATTTCAAAGAATAGTGGTGCAGGTCAGAATTAGGAGATGATAAGGTCGGAAATACTGTTTTGTGTTGGTAGTGAGATGAGCTGAGATGATAGAGAGGGTCTCAGAGGAATGCAGTGGTAGTGTCATAGTGCAAATAAGAAAGCCCTAAAGTAAGAAATAGCTGTCAAAATCTGTGTCCTAACCATATATGAATTATCACTGGAATTTTAGGTTGGAAGAGGAAGAGAAACTGCTAAATGCTGAAAGTTATTATAAAAAAGCCTTAAGCTTGGATGAGACTTTTCAGGAAGCAGAAGAGGCCTTAACAAAACTCCGTAAGCACATGCAGGTGATTCTTTACTTTCTTTACATATGGTGCTCTTGGTGACAATAAATGAACATGTAAAACCATATTCAATCCTTTGAACAGGGAGGGGTTAAATTGATGGTTTGTCTTATTCTCTGCTTCCCTACTCCACAGTAAATGTTTTCTAGTGAGCATTATGGCTGTACCTACCAGAAGAAAGGTACCCCTTGGTGACACAACTGCTTTGGGATAGTAAAGAAATGCCAGACAGTGGAGACAGGGAAAGAGCAAAGCAGGGATAAGAATGTCCCATCACACAGCATGACTAATGAAGTTAATTTAAAACAATGTTCAAAGTGTAAAACACTTCCGCAAGCCAAGTGAAAATTGTTACCATAAGTCTGGCCAGACCCTTGGTCCTTGGGGTAATTACAGAGAGTAACACCAGGCAAAGCTGAGGCACAGGGAGCTCACATGAGAGGGAAATTAAAAGGTAATTTAAAGGAGAACAGCAGGAGCTGGAGGATGGGTGGGCAGACAGTTTGGACATCTCAGCTTTCTCCTCTGCTGTCTGGTGGTTTTTTCTCTCTTCCCTTGCACGCAGCATGTTTCCCAGGTGAGCCTGCTGGGTCTCTGTGCTAATCTGAGTTGTCATCTTTTCCCTTTCATTTACCTCCTTTGCTTGTGTCGTCTTCCAGAGTGGGTCAAAGGGTAAAATAGAGCACTGAGGAACAGGCTTGTGTTGTTCTGTGCTTCTGCATGTGAGGATGTACACAGGCTGGGGTAGATGGCCTTAGTCAGCACTTCTTCAGTTGGTGGAGCCATAATGCTGACAGGATGTGTGGAAACGAGGGGGAAGAGGAGATGTGACAATCTGACAAAACAGAGCTACACCAGAGATAAAGAGATGTATGTTATTTGAGCAGTACCTGCATTTGGGTGCTTTCGAAAGAGGTACCAGTTAAAATGATGAATATTCTCAGCAAGTAGGAGATAAATGTTACTTCCTTGATGTTCTCCTGCAGTCATTGATGCAGCAGATAAAGAATATGACAGCTGTTGTTTGTTGCTATGCATGGCCTTGGCTGCAGTAAAGGGTTTACTTTATTATAGCTGTTAAAACAGTTGCTGAGTTTTGAAAACTATAATCAGACTTCCTGCTCAATCCGAATAGAGCAACTCTGTAGAGCTGTAAGTGGCAGAAGTCTGATCTCTTATGGACTTAAGTAGTTTAAGGATTATTTATCTGCTTAGATGCTCTCCTGCATTTACCTGTAACTTAGTACATAAATCTGATACTGTCCCTGCTGTGTTGAATGGCTGAAACAACTGCAGTGTGTTTTCCTGTAATACTGATTATGTGTTTTTCTCCAATGCATTTCCCTCTGAACGGAACTGTTGTTGCTGTGCCTGCTGCCTGGTGCTGCTCATCACCACCAAACCCCTGGAACTTGATTTCTTACGTAAACTATGCATCAAACTGCTCTGTGAAATTGTTACAAAATGGTTTGTATTCAAACATGGCCAACTTGAATTCATCTTCAACTGGGTTCTGCCGTGTTCCCCTTGTAAACTACAATAATGATGACACTTCCCTCAAACTCTTCTCTCTGTTTTGGTTGTTTGGGGGGTTTTTCCTTATTTTTCTACACGTTGGTAATATTGGGGATTTTTTGCATATTCTATCTATAACTTTTGGGCTCTGTGCTTCCTGGTGTGCTGGATCATGGGTACCACTGCAATGACTGGTCAAATATATTTTTTAATGGAATAAAAACTGCAATATGGTCCTTAAATATAAACCTGTTATGATGGCCAATACCAAATTCCTGAACTATATTCATTTTTGGTCTGGGAATCCTGGTAAAACATTTCTGGTGTATACATTTGGATGGGGTTGAATGGGGGTTAATACCCATGTTAACACTACTAATGTAATCTTTTTTATGATGCTTGGGTTCAAAAAAGAAATCTTTGGAAATGAGGGAGAAACAAGCTGCCAAAGAAGAGAGACAGAAAGCAAAGAAAATAGAAACAAGTGCAGAAAAATTGCGTAAGCTCTTAAAAGAAGAAAAAAGGTAACTGTTACATTCAGTGTACTGGGTATGTATGGCAGTAAGTGCAGATGAGACTGTGAGCAGTCCATTTCAACAAACAGTAAGCTGGGGAAAACTCCCTGGGTAAGCTGCTTTTCCCTCATGAGGTTTTTGTGGAGAGTGTCCTTTAGTGCATATAACCTTTAATGGACAAGTGTGTGGAAGAGAAGTTGTTTAAGCAATACTTTGCAATGTGACATTGCAAAGCATAATGCCATGTGAAACTGGGAAAGAGGTCTTTTATAACAAATAGTTCAGTGGATTTAATCTTAATTTTTTGATGAAGAAATGACATTTGAAATTGTCTTGCCAGTCAGGCTCAGTTTCTGTTCCCACCTTACAGTCCAAGCTGGGGTGTGCAGATTTGCTTTCTATGTGTAGCTTTTGCCTGACAACACTGAAGGTTATCTCACAGGTTAATTGTTTTTTTAGGTTGAAGAAGAAAAGGAAAGTATCGACTTCCTCCTCCTCCTCTTCTTCTTCTTCATCCTCCTCCTCATCATCATCATCATCAAGCGATTCATCATCAGATGTATCAGCTTCTTCTTCCTCCTCTTCCTCTGATCACAAGAAACGTAGAAAAAAGCGTCGGCATAGATCCGAGTCTGCTCGCAGCTCCAAAAAAAGCTCCTCTAGAGCTTCTTCCCATTACAAAGATCAGAATAAGAAAGAGGAGTGGTATTCCCCTCCAGCTGATATCTCTGCTTCCTTTCTTAACCAAAGTTTTGAAGTGGAAAAGCTGCTGGAAAGGCAGGACAGCGTAGCGTGCCCAAAAACGGAGGTAAAAGAGAAAGACAGACACTGTTCTTTTTCGAGGACTTCAGGTGATGATGAAGACACTTTTGGAGGTAGGTCTGAAGATTCAAGAGATTCTTACAGTAGCTCCAGAAGTCAGCCAAGTCATAGCAAAAGTGAAAAATACAATAAACCAGAGAGATTCTTCTCCAGTTGGAGGGGTCCTTCAGGTTCGTATCATAAATCAGATTATAAACCCAGGATGCATTATTACAGGAGATTTGAAAGGGATGGGGAATGGAGAAGAGAGCAGTTTAAGAGACATGGCTCAGGCCAGGACAGGTATTACACGTCCCCAGGGTCTGACTATTCTGGCAGGTCAGGGGGGAAATACCGGTCACATTCTAGCAGCTGCTCACATGAAGGTGACAAAGGTTATGATAGTGACAGGCAGCATAAAAATGAAAGTGAGTCTAAGAATAGGAAAAGAAGTTGTGAAGAGGCTGAAAAAACAAAGGAACCAGAGGAAGAAGTGTCGTTAAATGGTACAGAACAAGCAGAAAGTGGTGTTAAAAGAAACCTGCCTCAGAACTTAGTTAACATATTCAATCAGATAGCTGAATTTGAGAGGGAAAAAGGAAGTAAGCAGAAGAAACAGTGAAGTACCTGAGAATACACTACTTGGATGAGTGTATTTATGTGAACTTTTAACTTAGTATCTTTTGAGGAAATACACACAAAGAGTGAGAGAAAGGCAGATTTTTTTTCTGCATTTCAGAATGTTAAAGAATTCTAAAAGTCATATGGTGAAAAGAGATGGAAGAATATCTTTCATAAAATATCAGTTATTTAAAATACAAGTTTCCTGTGCTCTTAATTTGAGGTGTTCTGTACAATATTCTGTCTGATGGGCTGAATTCCCTTGATACCCCTGGGTGTAGTTAGCTGTGCTCACATCAAACACACACTTAAACAATTGGTTTTCCTTGTCCCTGGGGTACTACTGACTGTTGATATTCTTCTATCAAACTTAACTTCCAGCTATAGAAAAGGGATAACAGAATGAAGTCATGTGCCATCAATGTATATAGCCCATTTGATCATTAAATTTTCGTAATTTTTCTTAATTTTTTTGGTGTCTGGGTTTTTGTGAATGTTGCTGGGATGTTTCATCCTGGTGCACTGTTACCCTGTGCTGTCCACTCTATTTAACCCTGCTGTATCTGTGAAGGCAAGTGTATTGCATGTTCTCTAAGAGTAATGTAAAAAACACCCAAAAACCCAACTTGAAGTAGAAGAGCAAGGTTTACAACACCATTTATTGTCTAGGTAAGCTCAAGTGGGGTTGAGCTTTGGTGGGGACTTGCTTTAAAAGCTCTTGGAGGCAGCAGTTGTGTTGCTGAAGAAAAGGTTACACAGTTCACAGGGAGATCTGCCAAGGTGGGTGGCGGAACTACACAAGGATAACTGTACTTCAGCGGCAAGTTTTCCAGGTAATTCCATGGATATTAGTTGAAAAAACTGAGAAATCTCAACTAGTGTGGCCTTCAAAAAATAACTTAAGGCTTCTTGTGTTTAGAAATGCCAGAGGTGCTGCCTCTGCTGCGTGGCTTTGAGCCAAAAGCTGCTGCTTCCTCAGGGGTGGACATAGGTAAGGTCAGCTGCACGACTCTGGCTGATGAAGCCAGACTAAAGGCTGAAGCTGTTCTATGGAAGCATCTGAAAGACAAAAATTTACTAATTAGGATACAGAAATCCCTGCATCTCAAACAGAGCTGCCAAGGGTTGCTCACAAGGAAGTGACACAGTAGCCACGTTCATTCCAGGTGAAACCCCCTAAAAGATCCCTGCAGCCACCACCAATAAATGGCTTCAGTGACCCCAGGGAATGCTGGATCATGACTGGGTCAGGATGGCACAGTCTCTGTTTGAGCATACCTTGAACAGAGGAAGATGGTACCAGTAAAAGCATCAGTATCTTCTCTAATTAGGAAAGAGTGTTCACACTACCAAGTGTAAAATGTTGCTCAAAGTTGTGCTTTTATAACATCTAACATCAAACCACCTTTTTTTTTTAGTTAGGGCACAGTAAACAAAAGTAAATGTAATTATTCTGTAATTATTGGGTTTGCTAAACTGTGATGGCAGCTGAAGTAAACTTCCTCATGTGCTAGAAAAATGTAGTAAGCTTAAAGGACAGAGTAAAGAGAAAGGTTTTCCAGAGTTCAGTGAAAAGACAAATGAGATGACCTTCAAAAGTAAAGAATTCCTTCAGTTAGGGACTAATTTTGCTGTTTAAACTTGATCTTTAAAAACCTCAAAGCAACCCAAGAATGTTAGAACTTACCTGGTAGAAGGTAGTGAGCTCTGTAGGGACTGAGGAGTTTTACTGGGAGTAGTAGATGTAGGAAGCTCCAAATTGTACTAGAAAATTCAAAAAGAAAAGTTGACCTGATGGTTGTATAATAGGATTGCGATATCAGGAGTATTTATAGTTCTTGGCATTTGAAGAGATGTTGAAAGCAGGTGAACACTTCCTTGTTTTCCCATATTGTGTGTTGTCCTTGAGAGACACTCAGTAATAGGCTGGATGGAGCTTTCACTCAAGATTTTGGTAGCAGTTAACTGGGAAGCTCACCTTGGCAAAGTACATTTGGAAGGCTGCAGTTAAACCAGGATTTGCTTCCAGAACATCAACAATCACTTGGTCGATGGTTTTGTTGAAGACTTTCAGTTCACGAATGTGAAGGTCTCTCTCTTCCTCTGTTTCTATTCCATCTTCCCTCTGAGCCTCAATTTGTCTGGACAGTTTGGAACACTTAACACAAATATTTTTTAAAACATTATTCTTATGAAAATACAACACTTTTTCAGAAACCTGCTAAGTTAAAATCACACAGTTTAACCCACAGAGATAACCCACACTACTACCACTATAAAGTTAGAAGTTCTCATCAATAAACACACAAACCTGTTTTAAAACCCTCACTAGTTTTGGCCTCTGTTCTTTAATGTCTTTCTTCAGCTGAAAAACAAGAGCTTCTTTTGCCTTCTTTTGCTCTTCAAAGAGGGCCTGCTGCTTCTGTATTATATCGAAGTGTTGTTGCATGGTCTGCAAATTCATTTGAACAGTAATATTAGTTTATGAAGCAGGTTTGGTATCCTTTCACTTTTTGTATTTGTGGAAAGGTCTCTTGTCATTACTACTTGTTTCTAAATGTAGCTCAAGCAATTAGTGCTAATGTTAACTCAAAACTTTCTGCCAATCCAACTGTTTGTTGGATATAGACCTGGACAAAGAAACTTCCAGGTAATTTATGTCTCTTTAAAAGGTACTGTTAATGAATTTACAGGTATGTCTTTTCAGATGTATCTCAGTGGCTACAAACTATTTACTTGGCATCCTACCAACTTACCAGTGCAAGCTATCCTGAAAAAAAACCCAACATTGTTTCCTGTGGGAGAAGTAGTATACCTTTGACTGGAATGAATAAAATCAACTCCATAAGGGCAGCTGAGTTTTTAAACTAAACAGATAAAACTTAAAAAAAAATTAAAAGGCAGGAATGGGTTTGCTGTAACACCTCATTATATCCCAGGACTTACTCCCTGATGAAGATCTGTGTCCCTTTACCTTAAGAAATAACATTTCTGAAATAATAGCTATGTCCTGTGGTGGTAGGAAAAGCAATAGGAATGACAGTTGACTGTAGGCAGTGACTCAGGGCTTAGAACAACCATGCAGAATATGACCATGTGCCTTTGCTTTCTTCTGCCCAATAAAATTATAACTGAAACACCACATATCAAAAATAAGTGTTCCTCTTTCTTAAGGTCCAAGTGGCTTTTTGATAACCAGGGGAACCATGAGTGACTCCTTGCTATGGAGCCTGAAAACACAAGTTCTTGTTTTCCTGCATTTAGTGCTCAGCCTGCTAAGTTGCAAGTCAGCCAGTTTATTCCTGTTTAACTGAGGCACCCTCAGTGCTAATAAAAACGAATCTATTCCAGAAAAATCCTGGGCTGTAGATGCCAGGGGTCCCCAACTGTGTGGATTTTAATCTGCAGTGCTGGCCAGGATGGTACAATAGTGGAGTGTGCTGCACATGAACACAGCTGCTTTAGTGGCTGCCAGAACAGCAGCTGTCAGTGCATGTGGGATTCTGAAACTTCCAGCTGGGTGTGACTAAACACCTGAAGTTTTGGTGTGGTTCAAGAAGATTCAAATAATCACTTTTTAAAAGGAGATGTAGAGCCTTCTAAGAATCATATCTTAATAAAAGAGCAGGAAAAAAATTGTACCACAATTCCCAGTTACTCCTCTAGGATGACTTGCATGGATTTAGCTACCTACTGCAGTCTTGTCTGACTGGAACTTGTATTTTACCTGGACATTTTCCTGAAGTTCCTTGATCTGTCTTTGTTTTTTTCTGTATTTTTCATCAGTGTCCCTTTTGTTCTGTTCTAGTTTCAATTTTTCCTCAAGTTCCTCACCTGTGATCCCAAACAATGAAGCAGCATTATTGCTGTGCATACAACTCAATTTCTATTTGAAAATAACTGCATCTCAGAATATTACTATATTGCTGTTGGCATTATTTCAGTGTCTCAAAGAACGAGGGGTTTTTAAATACTCTACTAATTCCAAATCACTGTGAAAAAGTAACAGACTTCATGGGAGAGAATGATTTAAGAGCTACTGGTTTCAGAGCCAGCAGAGGGCACAAAAGTTAAATAATAAGTATTATTTACAATTAAAGTCTATTTTCTATCTAATTTCTATTTCACATACTTGTCTCAGGGTCTGCCTTGAAAGAGTTTTTGTAGTTTTTGTTCCAGTTTTTAACTACACACAAACTGTTTTCCATTGCTATGATTTCTTTTTGAGCTTTGCAGATCTTTGCATCCAAATCATCCCCTTCTTGCTGAAGTGCTTGCTTTTCCTGTGCAGCCTGAAAGCAAACCCAATATTTCAGGTGACTGCAGACATACTGAAAATATTAAGATAATTATACAGAAAATATTTATTATACAGTAATATTTAAGAGTTATATTATATACCCACAGTGACCACATGGCTTCTGCAGAGGGTCTTCTCTTGTCCTGGATCTCACAGTAGCACAAATACCATCATTAAGAAATTTGACATTTAAGAGTAACAAAAAAAAGAACTTCAGAGCCAAGCTCTCAGCTGGAAGTGTGTTGATTTAATGGGAAATCAGAAAATTTGTGGAGATCAAAAAACCAGATTTTTCTTCAAGAACCAGGGTATTGCATTTTGGATAAAGACTGATTTTCTCTTTTTTTCCAGTGAAAAGCTGAAGTATACATAGGTGATTGGTAAGTGAAAGGGGAAAGCAGACATTCTTCAAGGTATAAACCCCTTATGGTAAAATGAATACCTGGAAATAACTCTGACAGAAGAACTTAAGGTCATATGAGATTCCAATAAAAGTTGTTTCCAGTTGATAGTGGATTATCACTTGACCAGTAATTCTTGTGTATTTTTAAATTAAGGAGCACTGAAGTGAATTTTTCAAACTGCTCAGAATTAAGGCTCCACATAAATTCTTGTGAAATTAATTTTATTACATTTAAATAACCAATGGTGTCAGATAACATGAAACAATTAGACTCAAAGTAGACAGCAAGCAAGGAGGTTGTCTAAGAGCCCAGGGAAATCTACAGCTTAAATAATTAAATTAGAATGAATGATGTTGATAAAATACCTTAATTGCATAGTAGGCCTGACTTTTCATCTCCTCTCCTTCAGGTGGCATCATGGAAAGAGCAAAAATTTCATATCTGCGTTTCATTTTATCAATTGTCCACAGGCGATTTTGAAATTCAGCACTGATTTGTTTGGGGAGAAAATAAATGGGTTGAGAAGGTGTTTGTCTGGTAGTGTTTTGCGGGCAGTTTAAATTCCTGGTGTTATTCCAGCAGCCTGTACCAGGACTTCTGCTGTTACAGATCTTGGTGGTTTTTCCTGTGTTCTCCCAGCCACAAACATCCCTCGCTCTGGTTACCTGTGTGCCTTCTAAATGGAGTCACATCTGTTTGCACATCCCAGATCACTGCATCCTGGGAGGCTGTGCCACACTCCTTTCCCCATAGTTACTGGTTTAGCATTTCACTCTCAGAGCAGCCCCAGCTGGCCCCTGCTGATGGTACCTCAACATTCCCCCTGCGGGATGAATGTGAGGAAGAGCCGAGAACAGCCCCAGATCAAACTCTGTGGAAGTATCCGGCAGCTGGGTGATACCAAAGACCACAGTTTGTGCTCTCAGCCACAGTAAATCACTCTAATTCCCACTGTGAGGGGTGTGGGCAGCAGGGCAGTTCAGCTGCCTGAAGTGCTCATTTTTGGCTGAGTTTAAGATACTGGGGTTTCAGGGCTAAAACTATCCCAGATACTTTGGACTGATTATTACAGGAGGAAAATGTTATTTCTATGTCATTGATTTATAAGAGGGTGCATATGTAATTAATAAGATGTAATTTGTTATATAGGATACATAATGGAAAGCTCATTAGTTAAAAAGAAGAAAAAACCCAACCAAACAAAATACACCACAAAGCAAGCCAGTCTTACTGTTTGAATCAAAGAAATTGAAGTTTTATCAAGCAGCTGGGAGTAAACCCTCTTTAAAAGCAACTTTTCTGTTTCATATACTTTGGTATACCTCCAGACACATGGTTTCACATGTCCAAATTATTTTTAAAAAGGCAGAGTCACACACACAGTGTTTACTGTAAGAAGCAGCCTGTGGCTGAGGTTTCTCTCACTTCTGCTGAGGCTCCTCATTCACAGCAAGGCCACTCATCTCCTGTTCACCGAGGGGTTAAAGCCTGGGGATCACAAATGGAATCTCTTGCTGGCCTCAGATGTCTTGCTAGATAACTTTGAGCAAGATTTATTTAATCTTCCATTTCTCTAATGGTGAGAAGCTGGGTAAAATGCTTCTCTTTTCAGAAAGCCCCCATAAAAATGCACTCAGTCAAAGCTACAAGTTTAATTCCTGTAAGAACAGTTACCTCAAGCGATGTCGTTCCTGATCCAGCAGTCTTATCTGGGAATCCAGCATTGCCTTGTGGATCCTGATTTCCTCAGATCTTTCTGCTATGACTTTCTTTAACTCCAATTGTTGTTTTTCCAGTGTTAGAACTTTCTCTGCTTTATTACACAGAGTATTTCGAAGGCGCTTCAGTTCTAGTTTTAAGAGGTTATCTTCTACCATCATCTCCTAATAAGTGTCAAATGGTATTGAAATAAGAAATCATTGTTTTAATTAAGATTGTTTATAATTTACTAAGTTAATATTTATTCATTATTTTACCTTTAATATATATACAACTGTAAAACTCATTTTGCTCCACATTTAAAAATCTTGTCATTTTCTCATTTGCCAATATATGGTGACTGTGACAGAAGTAGATTGTTTCCTGAACGGTCTTATATAAATTCATCACAATTTCTAATTCAGGCTGAGTTTTGGGTTATTAGACTTTTCCTTCTACAACTTTTTCAGTTTAGGTGGTTTCAAATAAAATAAGAGACCTTAGAAGGAGCTTTGTGGAGCAGGTAATATCTCACTCGAACCATTAAAAAACCTATCCTGGAGTATATTCTAGATTCTGTAGATTCTGTCTGCAAATCATGTTGTTACATGAGCAAATACTGTACATACCAAAGTTTATGAAAAGCAGTAAGTGGTGAATCTCATTAGCATGCAAATATGTTAAATCATTCTTTTAAATTCTCATGATTCCAACTCAATCAATTTTTATTCGAGTGCTTTTAGGTCATCAGCTTCTTTTATTCCCCTGAATTTCATCCCCACCAAAAAGTTCCATGTTTAGGGAAAGGCTTTTCATTGAGGAGGAAGTGCACCAGTTAAGTCAAAGGCAAACCTCTTTTACCTGCTACTTAGACTCTGCTTTTTTCTACTGTGTTAGTGCTTCCTTTAGGAAGGCTAATGCTTACTGCAGAAAAAAACCCTGTGTAATAATTGGAGAAGTGGGAACTGCATTTTTCTGCTTATCAAAATGTGAAGAAAGGATTTACACTTTGTTTCTAATTCCTTAAACTTGAATAAAAATTGAATCAAACCATCTGTTAAAAAAAATGCTCACAGTTTAATAGCAATTCTGCGCCAACCTTCTCAGTAGGCATCACAGATTGAGAGTAAAAACTCAGTGTTATGTAAAGACATCCTAGAACAGTAAATATATTTTCTATTTTAAAGGTAATTGTTTCTTAGGGGAAAAAAACCCAACATCCACTGATCTGGTGGATATTGTGGTATAACTAATGTGGGATTAAATTGATACTTTATCAAACTTTATACTGTGTAGAGAGGAGAAACAACACTTTGCCTAGTAAGACGATAGTCAGGAAGATGACTTCAAAGTTTGGGAAAGAAGTGTAAGTTAGAACACTACAGAAAGAGTACTTATGGATGTAATGATGTAACACTGTGGAAGGCAGATGACACCCCAAACAAACAAGTGTCCTGTATTGGTAAAGCTGAAAAGTAATACTGTACCTGCTTAAGGTGTTTTGCTTTTCTTAACTCCTGAAGTGATCTCTCATTGAAAAGAGTTAGTTCTTCTATCTTCACTATTAAACCACTTGTTTCTTCTCTTGTCTTGTCAATTGTTCTCTTGGTGATTTGGATATCATTCTGTTTCAAAATAAGTTACATTGAACTTATTTCAGTGAATGTAAATTGCAACAAAAGCTACCAGTTAATTTTAAATGAGATGTATTTAAGTCCTGGAATCAGGAACCATCATCATGACGTGTCCAATATGCTGCTCTGCAAACTGAATGGCATGACCTCATGCAAAGTGTTGCATGGGGACTTCGGACAACTTTAAATTCACTTAGGAATTTATGAAAACTATAAAAATAATAGCTTTACAAAACAGCATTCTCCTATTTCTGCATGGGCATAATGACAAACTCAGACATTTGCAAGCAGTGAGTCACGTGTTGATGAAAGCTCAGCTTGTCTTTCCAACAATTCAATGCTTATCTTTCTAACATTCAAAGCTTGTCTTCATGCTAAGGTGTCTCACTTGGGCAGTAATAATCCATTTTTCTGGAGGTTATAGGGAATTTATGAGGTTTTCCACATGGGTTACACAAAGGTCAGATTCCCTTTAGTCTAATGGCAAATTCTTAATTACTAAGACCCAATCCACTTAATTCTCTGAGGTTTCTAAATGATACACAATCAAAATGTTGTTCTAAGGAAGCTACCTGAAGTTTCTTGTACAGTGATTGTAGAACATCATATGCCTTTTTCTTTTCTTCTAAGGTTTTCTTTAGTTCAGCAACTTTTCCTTCCAAAACTTCTTTTTCATCTGAATTAACCTCCCCTTCTAACCGTGACAGCCGTCTCTGTATTTGCTGAATATAAAAATCCTGTTAAAATAAATTTGAAGAGAATTAATAGCCTGAGATAAGCAATAAACTTGGATCTAAATGTTGGCTTTAGGACAGTCACCCAATTAAGCTATTGTTTTTATAATAGTTTCTGGCTTTTAGACCTCATTAGCAAAATATCTTAGATGACTGATGAGCAGTGATGGTTTGAGGTAATCTTCTAGAAGAGTAACAAAGCACACTCAGCACAGGCTGCTGGAGGGAAGCTTACAGTGGAGTTGCCATCTTGTTGCTACCAGTGGATGCTGATATAAAAGAGCAAATTTTCAAAGTGGTGCATAGGAAATATGCAGATAATCCAATTAGTAAATAACAGGATTTTGGCATGTACCTCTTGTATTGCTTTAAAAATATACCCTGAGGTGTCTGTGGTTCAGAGGGATCAAAGTAAAGAATGGATTTTAGGAATTAGTGGGAAAAGCAGCAGATCCAAAAAAATAATGAAACACGCAAGTGCAAAATGTATGTGATACTTTGACAAGTTTCAGTAATTTCAATTATATCTGTACATCTAGAAACAGAAATAAATGCAGACTTCAAATGATACTGCATAACATTTCCAAAATGGAAAACTATTAAAGATTACAGAATTTAAGCAATGTCGACTCAAGAAACAATCACAGTGTGACTATACAGTAACCTTTTACCTGGCTGTATATTAATTCTTGTTGTTTTAACAGCTCTGTGTCCAGTTTGCGCAGTCGACTCTTGAGATTTTTAAGGGATTTTTGACCTCCCTCAATTTCTGCCAGAACAATCTTCTCCTTTTCACTCTGCACTTTTAACTCCTGAGTCTTCTTGAAAAGTAGTTCCTTTAATTGTCTCATTTCGTTTTCTTTTTCCTGGTGGCAAATTGATCAAGTAGAAGAAAGAAGTAATTAATCACATCAGAATTAATTTCTGAGGCATCATCTGTTTTTATTAATCATATAGAAAAATATATATAATTACTATGACCATTAATATGAACATGGAATTTTGTAAGTCTTCAAAATGGTTGGCAAAAAAAAAAGTATTTGACTTAAAGAGAAAGTAATACTTTATATTAATTTTCTAAAAATCTAATCACATGACTTTTTTTCCCAGTTATTGGAATGTTACTCTTTTCAGCATTTCAGAAAACTAAATTCCTGTCATTCTTTTCAAAAAACCTCCTTTCTGCCTCCAGCATCTGTGAATATTTGAGGAATGTAATACAAAGCTTTGCAATGGTTTATTAAATCTTGTAACACTGTCTGTGTACATATATGTAGGTGTGTGTTTATGTAAGATGGAATACCTCTGAAAAATTACACTTTCTAAAATCACTTCCTTTTTCTCAGAGGTAAGTTGCCATTAACATCTAAATCAGTGCAGGAAATGAGGTTTTACTAGGATAAAAAACAATGCTGTACATTTCAGGCAAACTGAAATAGACTGAAAACAATGAAAATTGAGATTATTTTCTTTATATAATCCCAATAAGGAAAACAATTTTGTTCCTTTCCTCCCTCCTTCCACCTCTCCCATTCAAGTAGCCAAAGACCTTCCATAGCTCAGGCCATTTATCATGCCAGCTTCCTGTGAGGCACATCCTAAAACAAGTGATACGATTTTTCCTTCCTGTTCCAAAGGACTCATTTACATTTAGCTCAAGTCTGGTACAGAATTTGAAGATGTACATTTAAATTAATATGCAAAACACCTGAGAACTCACTTCTCTACATTGATTAACAGTGTGTTTATTCTGGATTTAATGTGTATGTAACCATCTTGCTGGCTGAAATAATGGTGAAACATAATTTAATGCCTTCTCTAAAGGTTTGTAGTCACATTGCACATTCTATCAACAGAATTTTTTTGTAGTTGAACTTGCTGTAAGTGCAATTCCAAATTCAAAACTCAGGATGTAAAAGGCAAGTGTAAGTTTAATATGAAATGATGATGGGCTGGGGCACATGTCAGTGGGCTTTGCATCATGCTTGAACAAAGGAACTTTCTTCTGGAAGCAAACTGGTTTTTAAGCATGTACCGAATGCTGAGCTGTATTTCTGAAGCTAATGACAATTATCAATTCATCCACTGACACTGGATCATGATTTGACCTTCACTTCATGCTTCTTATTGCATATTTAAATTAATTTATTTAACAGAAATTGTTATCCTCCCTTTAAGTGAGGTTGTTAACAGAGATAAGATAGTCAATAAACCTCACTGTGCAACAGTGTTTTGCCACAAACTGAAGAGGGAGAAGTACCCCAGAACTAGAGAGCAAAACAGTGGCATTTTATCCACATTGTTCCTGTAAATATCTCTTCACAGTAAATTAACAGATGCAGCAAATAGCCATGTGTGTCTAATGGTAATGGAAGGGAGGCTTCTGACTAATACATTACAGACATTGTTCAAGAACAGTTCATCCTAGCTAAAATATTCCCCTGCAGCTGTGGAGCTGCCAAGCTCAATGTCATCTTAGGTTATCCACCACAGACACGGGTAAAGAAACCCTGCTAAGGCTTCTGCCACCCTGGAAACTGTCTTAAGGGGAAGCAAAGAAGGTTTTCATTTTAATAAAATGCTACACCATTACTTGTTTTCAAATTATCTGAAAAGCCAAAACAGTAAGGCCTGTAATTTAAGAAACTCTCTATAAAGGAAAGACATCCCCTCTTCTAGTTTCTGGAAGTGTATTTAAAATGTGTCATTAATGCCTGTGGAGTTAAAAAGTTTGAAAAATGACATTCAATCAACTGCAAGGCATTATTTCACATGCATGCTCTAGGAAACACAAAATAGAGAAGAAAAAGCAGTGGTATGAAATAGCAGGCAGAAGTACAGCTTTGTTGTCAGTCCTGTGGGACACCTGCTGTCACATTAATTTAACCTGGTCATTCTAAAGCAATGAAAGCTTCAGCATCTTCAGTGCTCAGTTGTCCAGCAAAAGGTAAAAGAATATTTCTGTCACGTTCAGTCAGAAGCTAAGTAGTGAAAATACTTTAAGAAAATTAGTAGCAAAATGACAAAGCAGTATAAGCATTTCCTGAAATGCAGGAAAGTTCAGAACATTGCATTACAACACTGCATTTATTCAAAAGCTCTTTACAGCTAAGCAGATGATAATGATTTTTTTTTCTAGACTTAATTTGGAACCTAAGAAGTGGGGTTTAATTTTATATAAGTATTATGAGGCATGTTAAAAAAATAGTTACCTTTTAATAGCTTGTATGTGCCATTTCCCAGATCAAAATCTTTATTCATAAAAATGAATCTAAAGTGAGCCAGTAATTATTTAACAGTCCACAAGTTAGATGTGTCAGAGTATCTTGTAGTAGAGTTAAAACAATGAAGAACAGACCAGGCCAGCCAAATCTGATTAAAAGATTTCTAAATATATTTTAAACTGTTTGCCAGAATCACAGCTCTTTGCAGGTTTATAAATTTTGGTGGTGTTTTACTAGAGCCAAGGTTTTGGTGGCAGTGATACTGAAAAGGCATCCTGACAAGATTCTCATATTTAAAAACCTTATTGATGGGTATCAGTATCCTGAACTAATACAGCTGGAATTACTAGGATCATTTATCTTCCTCCAGAGTTTTCTCAGCACAGACATATCTCCATGCACACTTACTTCAGTATTTGATGAAATAGCTACATGTCACACCAATACTTTCATTTCATTTTAATAGAAAATTTCAAAATTAAGGAGATAATTTTAAAATATAAAGCTTGCAAAAACAAACAACTCCTCATTTCTAGAAATTTCATGAAAAACATTTTACCTCAACACTTCTTTCTTCTTCTTTCAATATTTCTTCCAACCTCAAAGCTTTCTCTTCTGCACTGAGTGTCTCCTCAATTGCAAGCTTCAGTTTATTAGAAAGACTTGCATTTTTTTCATTAAGAAGTTTTAAGCTACACAAAATGACAGAAATTAAATGTAGGTTGCCTGGACAAAGCTGCCAAAAGGAAGCAGCAAATCTGACAGAACAGTTGCCTCAGTCTAAAATTCAACCTATGATAAGCAAGGCCCTGATTTCCCCCCCCCCACCCTTTAAAAACAAGGATTACCAGGAATATTTTGCCTAAATTACCCAGTGCCAAGTCTATGCAGTTCATGAAGTAACCAGAAAGTTGGAGGTTTCAGTCATTAACATTATTTAAGGTACTTTTCTATCTCAAGGATTTGGTTGTATTATTAATCCTTACAAATGTTATCTTTAAAGGTCTGTTTCTTACCCGGCTTGTTTTTCCTGAATTTCTTTCTTCAGAATGGTTATTTCTGTTCTCAAAGACTCTAGATCAGAAGCAGTTCTGTTCACGACAGATTTCAAAGCCTGCAGCTAATAAATTACAAAATCGAGCAAGCAAGCTCTCATTTACTTTGGCACATGTTAAGCTCTGACAAATTATATTTTCCTATTTATTAGAAAGTATTCCATTACTTTTAAACAGTGCTCTCCAAATGAGTAGTGCTGCAAATTCTGAGGAACTGTAAATTTTCCCAGGTAGTAAATTCAATAGACTAATTACACAGTGTGGGTACTGGGAAAAAACATAATAATAATTAAGAGCATAGAATGAATTACAGAGGTGTTATGAGCTGCACTTCTTGTCCAACAGCATCTGTATGAGTGGAACCATGGTTTTATAGTGCACAGCTGAGTTAGCTGAGGTTCTTTGTTAACATGGATAACCCTTTATATCTAATAAACATTTCTATGTCAAACTTTGCTGGATACATAAAATTATTTTGATTAAGATATCACTGTGGCAAAAATACACAGATATTTAATTTGGTAAAAAAATCACAGCATACACTCATTAAATAGAATAGGAATACTTTACAATCAGTAGCTCTTTCATCTTTACAATATCACTTAACAGCATAAGTTCAATTGTTTTCACTTTCACAGATGAAGAAAACTGATCAAGGGTATGTATAGCAGGTTTCTTAGAGGTCAGAAGTTGTTTGCTATACTGTCTCCTTCTTTCCTTGTTTCTCACATGCATCCCACAGATGTTGTAATTAGGGGAGACTGTTCTATTGTGCCATCATGGAGTATTAATTGTGAAAATCTTCAAGCCAGAATCTCACAGCTTGAGATGAAAACCAACCAATTCTACAAACCCTCAAGCTTGCATGAATTATAGGGTAATCTAATAGCCTACACCTTGTCTGAGGTACCTACAGTTTAATTAGGAGATCAGTCTATGAACCACCTGCTACAGAAAAGCTATCCAAAGTTAAGGCAACAGCAGATGCAGGGTTTTTCAAAACTCACTGAGCTTGGTGAATACCCCAGTGTTACCATTTTCTTGTTAAGAAAAAACTTAGGTAATACAAGTATCTCTCTTTTCAGGAGAGCCATGAAAATTGAATTACTTTTTAGAAATATTTCTACAGGCAGTTAAGTAATTAAGCAGTGCAGCTCATTCCCAGATTTAAGTGCAGATTCAGTATGGACAGCATCAAGCATGGCTTGTCCACAGGGCAGCCCTGTCCCACTGCCTCTTGATTCGAAAGCCAGGGGAAAAGACTGGGTGTTCTCCCCAGGAATTGTAACTTGAATACCAGGCCATCAACACACACTTCTGAGAGCACAGGACAGGAATTGTTTGGAATCTGGAAGAGATTTCTCTCATCTTTGTACAAAACTGCAGTCTATATGCTAAAGGAAAGAAGCCTCCAGTGGCATCTAACAGTATTAGACTATTTAAGAGAAAATTCATCCATTTTACACCTACACAACAGAGAATACATTCCAATCTTTTCATCACTCTCAATGACAGGATCAAGCTGAGCGTTCAGATCCCAATAAACAGCATTTGGCTGCGAAAAGCAACATTTTGTTGAATTATGAAGAGCCTAGTATAAAACCAAAGAAAAGGAAATGCTATTCCTGTATTTCCTCCATCTGGTCCTCAGTTACAGTTTCAGTCTGTTTTCCTGAACTCTTTGGTCCCCCTTACCTCATCCTGCAGCTGAGTCCTGCGAGCATCCTGAGCCTGGAACTGCTCTCGGAGGTTGTTTGCTTCCCGCTCAGCAGAAAGGATTTTCTTTTCATATTCCATGTTATTAACAGTTTCATTTACCAGAAAGGTAGTCTTCTCTCTCAGCAAAATTTCTTTGTTTCGGATCTCCTGTTTTATCTCTGCAATTAGCTATCAGGATAAAAACCTTTTTAGATTTGCTTGGATTATTTAAGATGTGTTCGATTAATCAAGGGTACAACCAGAAGATCAATTCCTATTATGATTACTATTTGCTCTGAGACAGCCCAATTATAATTCTTAAAATTACTTTATTCCATGGATGCATCATACCAAACACTACAGTGGTTTTGGACCGTAAACCTCCAAAATATTCCAATAATTTAAAAACAAAAGACACTGTAAAATCTTACAAAAATAAAATAATTCTTCATTGATTGAATTGGGAGGGGCGGGGGGGAGAAGCAAAGCAAAACTTCAGGTAGACTTGAAAGAGATGAAATTAAACAGGAAAATTACCAGCATTAATGATACTTACTTTACCTGACAAATTCATTAATGATACTTACTTTACCTGACAAATTCAGAGCTACTCAGTGAAAACTGTGCCTTTTGAAAGGTTAAGTAAAACATTAACTACCCAGAAAATTATACTGCAGTTTTGAAGGTAAAAAAAACTACAACCCCAAAAAACCCCCATATCAAACCCAAACCCCAGATTTGGATCAGTTACAGCAGTTTTACCAAAGCACATTGATCAATCTCCTGATCTCTTTTTTGCATCTGATGAATTGCATCCTCCCACTGCCTGATGACTCCTTGCCTTTCTTGATGAACCCTGCGAAAATCTTCAGCTGCTCTGTCAAGCTCCATCTGTTTAAAAGAAAGCATCTCCATGATTTCTGAAGTTAAAAATGTCACAAATAAACATGGGATCTTTGAGAACCTTAAGCACAAACCTGAGCTGTGATGGTTTCTGTAAGTTCATTATCCAGAGCTCTGCGCTTCTGGTTTACTTCCATGGTCAACTTTTCTATTTGAGCGGTTAATGTCTAAAATGAAAGGATATGAAAATATTTGAAAATTAAGTATTTGAAAATAAATAGATCACATTTTATAAATTCTTAGAGCCCTGCTGCAGTCAGGGGTTAAATTACTGAGGCCATCAATTTTATTGTGTTTTAGAAAACAAAAAATTGACAGGGCAGCCTTCCCAGATTTTCAGTCAACACAAGTGGCCATAAAACCAAACTGCAGCAAGGCCAAAATAACCCTCCACTGTGTGTAAATCTGTGTGTGGTGTCCTTGGCATACAGCAGTGAGAGTGTTTATGTCATCCAAGGTTTTTGGGTAAAGTATTTAATGAGCAAAAATCAAATTTCTCCTCACTCTATTTAAAGGCTAAAAAGAATAATAACCAGGGTTACTTATCTCTACATTAATAATTTACTTGGAAACTCACCCTTATGAACTTAGAACTTTTGGAATTCCTCTTTATTCAGATATAAATGTTTATGTCTTCCAATATTCCAGGTAGCTTTACTGAAGTAGCTGTAATTTTTTCTCAGCAATATTAGTAAATTCAGTTCTAAAGGGAAATCCTACACTAATTCATCCATACCTGGTTTGAATTTTTGAAACAAACTCCTCTTAATTCAGTGGCATTGTTTTCTAGACTTTATTATCTATTTGTGAACCCTCTCAAAATATTTAAACTTAAACACATGAATAGGCAAATTAATGTCTTCAATTATGTCTCTTATTATTGTAAAACCTGTTCTCTCAACTTCAAAATGAGCCTCATATAGGATTGCACTGTTGTGCTAAATGGAAACCAGTTTCAAAGCAGTGTTGTACAAAATCTTCTCTTCATTTTATCTGACTTGATAACATAACAAGGTCTTCAAGTGGTTCTTCAAAATGGTTCTTCCTTTGGTTTCTGAAAATTGCTGTCATTTCTACTTACTCCTAGTTTCCCTTCATCTTGCAGTGTGTACTTCTGGATTGCAATAGCATCATTATCTGTACGATTTAATTCCTTTAGCCAGCTCTCCAGAAGCTCCTCATCCAAGTTCATCTGTTGTTTTAAGTTTTCCAGCTTCTTAGTGGTTTTATTTATAGTATTCTAATAAAAGAAGAGAAAATTAAAAGGTTCAATATCATATGTCTAATATCCATTGAATAGTAATTGAAGCAACCAGTTCAAGCTACTGTAACAAGTCTACCCACATCTTGTCCACAGAATTGATAGTTTTCTTTGTATTAATTGTGTGTTATACCTGAGGAAAGCTGTTGGACATCCTAGTCTTAAAGAAGAAACAGGACAGTAGATTGCCACAAATTTAAAATGCAAATAATTTTGAACAGAAAAATCAGCCTCTGGCAAGATGTACCCATCTGCAGGGTGTTTTTTCCACATAATAAACTGATCTGAGGCTTCCAAAGGTGAAGTTTCTCCCTCACTCATTAAGGCCCAGTTGTTAGGCCCTGATCCTACGTATCAATTTTCAAATGCGACCTTTTCACATGACTGTGAAGAGACTTCCTGACACCTGCTGCCCATTCTGAGAGACTGGAGATTACAAACAGACTTAAGAAAAAAAGAGTAAATTAAAAACAATATAATTAAATAATGAATAATTTAAATAATTAAATAATTGAATAATGAATAGAAAGAAAAGGCAACAGTTCCAAACCCAGAAGACCACCTGTTATTAAGTAGCATTAGATTACTTTGTAACTTAAACCAAATCTTTGATCTTGAAATCATGACCCAAGCTTATTTTATGTAGAGAAGATTTGCTACCAACCATTTGATTTTTAAACCATTAAGAAAATACCTGTGAGAACTAGAAATACAGTGATATGGATGTGTGGCTGTGTATCTGGCACTAAGAACAGAATTCTATCAATATCTAATTAATATTTGCTAATTCTTGACCAGTCTATGCAGTAACATCCTCAGTGTCACTCTACTTGCCTACACAGGGAAAAGCCCATCCAGATCATCTACTACAGCTTATAAGCTTTAATTATAATTAGCTATTCTTGACTTATACTACCGTAGCTGTATGTGCAAGCCAAGAATTTTTGCAATATAAGTGTTCCCTTCTAAAAATTTCGAACCTTACTTCTTGACTGTTTTTCTTTTGTCTCAAGGAAGCGATCTCATCTTTCAGTCGTTTAATGTCGTTTTTCAGACGTCCATATTCTCTCTCAGCAAGGGCTTTAAAGTGATGCTCAGTTTCAATTTCATTCTCTTTGGCTTTGTAAAGAGACTGCAGAATAATAAAGTTTAGTATTTTACAATAAACAAAAGGCATACCTCAACAAACTTTTCAATACAATCGAATCCCAAGTCAGTGATGGTTTGACATGTAAATGAAGGAATTTTTAGAGAAAATTTATTGCTTTGATTTTAGTATCTCAAATACACATATTCTTTTACATACGTATATATATATACACATTGTATTGAATATCTATAAATAAACCTTTTGTAGCCCGAAAACCTCAATTCTAAGATTTTTCACCTCAATTCTAAGATTCAGAATCTTAACATTTCAACATCAAAATCTTAGTCTCTTGATCAGCAGTGACTTTACATCAGATCCAGGAAGCACAGCAAAAAAAATACTTTATTGTTCTATGCTGAGACAGACCTCCCCTGCCAGCGTATAGCTCTATCTGGAGATTGTCTACCTTTTCTTTCCTTTAATTAAAATTAACACTTGAATCTGGCCAAAAAATTAAGAAGTTGTTCAGCGAAGTTTCTTAAGACTTTTTTACTTAGGATATTTTATCTGAATGGTGTAAATCTTTGTCTCAAGAGTCTTTAGAAATCTAAAGCAGCCCTTTTGGTCAGTTAATTCAGAGTTTAGGCAAAGACTTAGATCTTGACCATTTCACTTAATTTTCATGTCTGTGAATTAAGTCTTCACCAGCATTTCACAACTAATTATTCACTATTATAATGATTATAGGTTTTTTTCCCTTACACTGGTGTCTTCCTTGACCTTTTTTTTTATTAGTATCTACAAAAGTCTCCATTCAGGAAGAATTCTAAAATGTACCCTTTTTCCTAGGTACAGTAATTTGAATTTGGATGGTCTTAATGGCCAAATAATCAAATAATTTCACTAAGGTACATTGTTTAACTTTGGTTTCCCGTGGAGATCCTGGAATAAAGGCCTAACAAATTTCTATCAAAGCTGGTAAAATAGATAGGGATACCTGCCACAGAGAGATGCTCAGGTTACAGGTCTGTCTGACAAAAAGGACCTGCTAGAGGTGCTGATTTACCTGAGAGAAGCTTATCTCTTGTCTCACATTTTTCAAATGAGACGTCATTGCTTCTATGCGCTCCTGAAAGTTGGTCAGCTCATTCTGCAGGTTCTCTTTTTCCTTCTGCATCTTCCGCAGCTGTTTAAGAGTTAAAATCGCCAAGTTACTGTTTGCCGTTGAGCGCTTATTACCTGCAATTACCTAAAAACAGCCATTGCAATCAGTAATGAAAAAAAATAACGTAAGAAGTGGCTGCTACATCCCTCCAAAGCAGCGAAATGAAGGATTTCAGGAGAAAACGCGGAGCTTTGCTATGGGAACGGACAACTCGCAGCGCTCCTCCTGCGGGGCTCGGGGGACGCGGGCCCGCGGGTCCCAGGGAAGGCGGGATCGCCCTCCCGATTCCCCATGAGGAACCCGGGAGGTTTACCTCCGTCCCTCATCCCTCCATCCCTCCCTGCCCGTTCCCGGGGGCACGCCGGGCTCCTCTCGCCGCCGGCCGCGGCCCCGCGCTCACTTCGTCCTCCAGCGCCTTGTTCTCGGCGTTGGCCACGGGCACGGCGTAGCCGGGCTCCCACTGCAGCTCGGCCAGCACCGAGGCGGCC
>VWZU01006587.1:284491-340437 GCA_013397095.1 Sterrhoptilus dennistouni | reverse complement strand
GGCTCTTCTGGCGCCGGGGACACCAAATCGGGCCGGGGCTGCCACCGCCTGCCGCTGGTGACACCGACGGGTGTCTGGGGCGGCACACTGTATATGTCCTGTTCCACCTTTGGCGTTATTTCCACAGCTAACGGGTGGGTTTCCTGAGCCACGCTGCGTTCAGGTCACCACAAACACTAAGGGAACGTCCTTGTGAACTTGCCCGTCACCTTTTGACAATTCACTTTTTGAAACCCCCTGTGCTGCTGCGCTGCAAATACCCTGTGCCACCGAGGGACATCATCGCGGGCCAAGACACACACAACACTCTCGGCAGGAACCATCGAGTCCTGTATAGAATGGTTTGGGTCGGAAGGGACATTAAAGATCACCTGGTTCCAGCCCTTGCCGTAGGCAAGAACACCTTGTACTAAACCGGGTTGCTCAGAGCCCCATCCAGCCTGGCCTTGAACTGTTCCAGGGATGGGGAGTCCACAGCTGCTCTGGACAGCGTGTGTCAGTGTCTCACCACCCTCACTGAAAAGAACTTCCTCCCAATATCTAATCTAAACCTATTCTCTTTAAGTTTGGATCCATTCCTCCTTGTCCTGTCACTACATGCTCTTGTAAAAAGTCCCTAAAATAAAAAGATAGCCTTGATGCAGAAACCCTCAGTTGGTGACAATTGTCTGGCTAAAGCATCTGAAAAGACTTTTAAGGAATTAATGAAAGTGTGATTCAAAGATGCCTGAGCCAAACAGCAATAAGCACTGACAAATGTTTGGGAGGTGGTTTGGAGAGGAGCAAGGAGTTTGCAGTGAGATTTCTTACAAACATGGGCCCATGGCAGACTACCAACACAGACCACAGAAGACATTGGTCTTGCTACATACCTATAAATGTATTTTTACATTGGGATATTTTTAAATAAAAGTTTGCTGAAGGACAGTGAAAAGTCAGGCCTGATGAGGACGTGCCAAAAGTGTGACTTGAAGTGTTCTCCAGATTATTGCTAGTCATGTCACTCATCACCCTCTGAGAACAGTCCTGCAATATTCTTAAAGCATTGAAAGAAAAAGAAACAGAAATATATGGGGGGCAAGAGTTTATTTTTTAAAAAAAAGGAATGGTACAAGGCTCAGTGCCTCAATCTACCTGTGGAAAAAAAAATAGATGTCATAAGGAAGATATTTTTTGCCTTTTGTTTTGCCTGCAACGGTTGGCTGTGGATGCCTCTAAGGTGTTCTGAATATATTTTTGAAGAATCAAGGAAAACATCTTTTCTTGAGACAACAGTTGGCAGCGAGCAGCCTGCTGTCACCTTCCTGTTTGCCCTCTGGGATGTACCAAGTTGTGATGGGCAGTGTCCCGTTTTGATCTTGCTGCACACTTTCCCAGTCTGCAGCTCAGTGATGATGTTTCTGCTTGTGAGAAAGATGTGCTGAGTACAGTTAGTGTCTTCCAGAGGAACGTGGGATCATTGCACCTTCATTATCAATGTGGGCAAGACAAAGATGCAGATGATGCAGAAATGTAGCTGAGATATACGGCCATTAAGAAGGGAAACTTCTATAGGCAGAAAATTCAGACTAAAGATATATCTATATATAGATATATAGATATATACATACATATTCCTGATTCTAGCATACATGGAGGTGACTTCTAGAACCTGGACATGTGCAGCCACATGTCTTTTCAAAATGAAATCTTAGACCAGCAGCTCTCAGCCCTGTGTCAGAAATGGGGATTAGCACAAAGGGATCAGTGCAGAGGTGAGGCAGGGGCGTGAGGACAAGGAGGGAGCCTCAGCTGAGCCTCAGCTGCTTGGGCAGTGTCAGGTGAGTGCGTGGCCTGCAGAGGACTGAGCCTTTTGACCCCCTCAAGGGTCGTGTGCCAAGAGCCACCTATTGCAGAGTGCAGTGAAGTGACCTGGCTCAATGGGAAGGTGGAATTCCAAAGACACTACAAGCTACTAGAGAGACAGCAGACTACAATGGCACATCCCTGTGTACATATTAGGGGCCCCTTCCTTTCCTATCCAAAATGAGAAGCTTCTTTTACTCACTATGTGTGAAGAATAAATGCAACTTGCCTGGTAGGTATTTTAAAGTGACACCTGTAATTCATTGTGGCTTTGCAGTGATGAGCACCTGATAATCTTGTATTATTCAATCTGAGATTGTGTGTGAAAGAACATGAGACCATGAGTGCCTGAGAAGAATGAAAATTGTTGGAGAACTGTTATTAAGTGAGCAATCAGTCCTGTTCACTAAGCAAAGCTTCCAGTGAAAAAATGGTAATTTATAAACACATGTCTTAATGCATGCATGAAAGAAATCAAACTCAATAAATCTTGATGCAGTTAGTTAAATTACATACCAAACTTTTGAATTTTTGTCATTGTAAGTGTACTGTTCACGTATTTTTGAGTCCAGATTGATACATAGTGTCTGAAAAGTATAAAGTGTTATATGAGTAGGGAGTATTATTTCACAATTTTCATGGAAATTCCACCCTCCTCACTTTCTCTTGCCTGAGGCTGACTAAACAAATCTCTATGATATGCTTTTGTTCGTATGGTTTCTACTTCTCCTGCCTGTGGAAATGTGTTCAGTAAATGCAGAACTGTTTGCCAGAAGTGCTAATCCACCAGATGGTGCTGCGTGTCTGCGGATTCAGGGGGGTTTTGTTGGTGTCTCTTTTTAAAATAGCACCAGTCAGTTATCGATTCTTCAGTTAAAAGGGAATATGAAATTCCTGTTCTTTTATATATATATATATATATAGATAGATATAGATATATATAATATATATATATACACCACATACACAGAAGGATTTTTTTGTTTTATTTTTTTTAAATTATAGCTCTTATTTTTAAAGATATAAGAAGAACTGGAGTACTTGTAACATGACAAACTGTTTTTCTGTTAACATTCCTTTTGGGTTGAATTTTCACTTATGTAGATCACTGTGCCCATTTATTCAAAAGACTTAAATGTAAAACCACTGTTTCTGGCCTTCAAAAGAACTTAAAGCTCCTCTTGTAGCTGTTAAAAAAACCATCATTTTTGTTTGCTTATGCCCAAGCTTTTAAAAAAGTTATATGTGTGAAAATAAAGATTTCAGTTATGGATTTCTTTCTAATACATGACACTTCTTCTATATAAAATATGAGAGAATAATACTCCTGACTGTACGTCTAAGTCATCCTCTGAAAAAAGACTCATTTAAGGGATTATTGGATTATTTATAGCTAACCCAGTTGGTGTCAGTTAATCATTGTTGATAATCAATTTCCCATGTGAACCTGCAAGTGGCAGGGTGTTTGATAATGGGATGTAATGGCCCACACTGTATCTTCTCTTTCAGATGGGTGCACTAAGGCTGCTGGCACAATGGGAGAAGCAAAAATAGGAAGAGAGATTGAGGGGACCACACAAGTGAGTGTGAGATCAGGACACGCAGGAAGTCTGAAGGATGGAGGATCTGGCATGATAATGACTGAAGTATTGACTAAAAGCCCAATGTCTTTATTGAAACCTGGACCTCCTGACTTGGGAAGGGGAAACACAATTGCATTAAAACGACAATTGCTCATAATTCAGGTCTGATGTGTTATCAGTTATGTTTATTCCATCACTAATCAGTGAATGATGTAAATTAACAGCAATTTAATACATTGATCTTGGGGAAAGAAAAAGAGGCAAATATGAGCCAAAATCAAATACTTTTGAAGTTTGAGGAAGCTTAAATTTGTTCCTTTTATCCTGTTTTACACTTTTTGCATACTTGTCCTGGCTGAGGCTGCAATGTTGCTGGTACAGTGCAGTGGCTTTTGTGTGCTGGAGATGGGTGTGAATGACAAAAAACCCCCATCCTTTTGCTGCAATATCCATTTGAAAAGTTACTGTAAGACACTGTGCCATAGGGTAATTTATTTTACTCGTAGGTGCCGAGTTTCAGCGAGCACTGGGAGGGCAGCTGTGAGAGCAATGCCTTTGGTGGGGCGGCAGCGATTTGTGCAGGGGCAGAGCAGCCCCTCCGTGCCCCGCCCGGCAAAGGCGCTGCCCGGCGGGGCGGGGTGCGCCTTCTCCAAACACTGCTCAGAAAACGTTCATGTAAAACCATTACCAGGTTTTATTTAATAACCTCCTAACCCTCTCTCTCTCTCCTCCTCCTCCCCTCTGTTCCTCTAATGCCTTTTACAGCTCTTGCTGCACAGCGTGAAGCCTCAGAGCTGTATTCATCAATGACTCACACCCTTGCTTAGGGGCCAATTTTCATGGAAGCTATACAGGGAAATTTTGAAATGCACCTATCTCATGCAGGGCACAAGATGATTTCTCTATTCATTACTATTCCAAAAGGACTTGTTGTCCTTTGGAAATGTTCACATATTACTTACATTTGTGTGTGCATGCATGCATGTGCAGAGCTAACTCGGCTTTAGATTTGAGTGGTCGGAAAAATAAAAATGTATTGTTATTATCATTGACACTAGTCAGCTGAAGGGTCACTGAGGGCCTGCTTACACTGAGTGAAAGCAGACAAATGCTAAGGAAAATGCAGCATTGTACGTTAGGTGAAAAAATTCTACAGACTCAAGCACAAAACTTGTTAAAAACCACCCTTTTGTTTGATGCTATGAGTAGCAGCTTTCTGAGGAATTTGGGAGTAAAGCCAAGGACTTACTCTGAGAAACAAAACTACAGTTTTGCCTCTGAAAGCTTTTTGTGTTGGTCAAGGTTATAATACCTTTCAAAAACACTCCAATAAAACATTTTCCTTTTCCATCAGGTGCCATGAGTTAACTCAAGTTTGAACTTTGAGGGGAAAGAGAGGTAAAATCATAGAAATTATTATCCAAAATTACCTTTCAGTTTAAAACCCATTTGACAGGAGAGGAATTGTTACTGAAAAATTGCCAGTCATAGACTAATTGCATTCTCAGGGTTACTAATTATATCCAAAATTACTTTAAACAGTTTTGGGGAAGAGACTGAGACTTACTGCTTAGCATAAAGCAGTTTATTTACGCATGTACCAAGTAGCTTACATCTCTAAAGGATTAAACCAATTTCAATATCTTACTGTAAGTTCTAAAAATTGTGTCATGCAATGATGAATCAGAAGTGGTACAAAAAAAGAGGGCAAAATATACTTTTGCTTTCCATAATTTTTCCAACAGGCATTTCAAATTGTAATTCTAAAAATAGCTTTTCCCTTCATTTTGTTACTTAAACAGAATGGAAAAATCTCTTTCTGCAGATCAGGTCCATCCACTGACATGAATTTCTACTTTCTATCTGTGCAGGTGAGTTCCTCAAGAATGTGTTGAAGATCAAATTTGGGTTTTCCTTGTTTGTTGATGTTGTTTTGCTAAATGAATTTTGCCGACAAAACTTTTTGCTTGACAGATGAGCTTTGTCCATGGCCTAACAAGAGAGTGTTGTCTTACAGGAATGCACAGAATTACCAAGCTCCACATGTATGTTACACAGATCAGAAAAATTCACAGCCCTGTCAGAGACAAAAATACCAGTGAGTCCTGTGAAGGCAATAGTGTGATCCTTGTTCTAGAGGTGACAAAACAGAGGCATGAAGAGGTTAATTCCCTCATATTGCCCAGAATACCAAGTAGAAAATTAGAAATTTTTTATTTGTGTTTTATTTCCAGGCACAGCTTTGGAACCTCTGGGGAGGTAATGGCTGTTTTGTTTACAATGGGTAGCCTGTATCCAGTTCTTCCTTCCCAAAGTCCATTTGTGCTGTAGAGAATGTTCAGAGATTGTGAATGTACTTGTAAGTAGCATTCCACAGTTGAACTAATTGCCAGGCCAAGCGAGGGACCACAGTAAATGGGTGAATAATTTGATCCAAGATGGATTTGTACTCTACCAACACAGCCTGAAATCTTCTAATGCTTTTGGATTTGACTGTGAGCTGTTCATTGTTGTTTGAGCCTGTTCTTTTCTATTACCATATTTTCTCTGGATATCATTTCTGTGTACCTTATCTTTGTATAAAAGGCCACATCTTTACCATATTTCCAGGGAGTAGTCAGTAGAAATTTACAAAATTTACTGCTGTAGACCAAAATATGACAGATAAAGGTAGAGCATTACAAAGTTCTTGCCCTCAATCATGCAGAAGGCTCTCTCTGCTTCTGTGAGCAGTGCCACGAATGTGGCTGCACTGTAATGGGAGAAGGGTTAGCAGCAAACCAAGACATTTTCTGCAGCAAAAAGAGATGGAATCTTCTCCAAGGAATTACCTTTTATGTAATAAACAATGTCAGTGGTCAGTAGAGGGAGTTTTCTTACCCTAATTCCCTTCCATTTAGCTTAAAATAGAAGTGCTATTAGTTTGACTGGCAGGTTGGTGTATCATGAAGCCTGGTCATACCTGGTGGCATGTTAAATTTGACTGCTAGCAGAAAGGTTGCTCCAGTAGCTTTTGTCTATGTTTTCCTTGAATAAAATACAATAATGCATGCTAGAGCTTCAGTGGTGTTAAGTGCTTTAGTCAGATGTTTCTATTGATATACTGCAGCCTTTTGGAATACGGAGAGCATTGCTTTTTATTACAGATTTTCTTGGCATCATGAAGTTGTAAGGAGCTTCTCCTGTACTTTTAGCTTCTATTGGCTCTGAAAATCTTGCTCTAATTACTAATGGATACTTTCCAAAATAATTTCTTTCTGGTAAAGGATGCACATAATCTGTTCTCATTAGGTATCTGCTGGCAGTACACACAGCTTGTACTTTGGCTAAGCCTTGAAGGAGGGGAAGGTTTGATAAATGACAAAAGCCAAAAGCTTTTGTCCTTATATGTGCTTCAGGTAAGGAGGAATTTAAAGATTACAACAACATATCTGTCCTTCTGCATATGAGCTGTGTCTTTCAATGGGTGTGATGTTCCTCATGGATTCAGTGAGATGTGACAGAATGGTCACACAGCTGAGTATTCCATGGCTGAGTAGCCCTCAGCTCGGTTATAGGACACAGAAAAACAGAGCTTCAAGGCACCATGTTTCCTTTGTGCTATATACAAACAGCACCTCTGTCTGCTGTCCTTTCTCGGGGGTGAAGCTACTGTGATCTCTTTCCTGAGCATCAGTTTTCTTGTTTCTTCTTTTTTGCTCAAAAAATATGCTTATTTGAAGTAGAGTTGAAGTAAAAAAATAAAAATGTGGCACAAAATTAGAAATAAAGGAAGTTACTCCTACTTAGTATTATGAAAGGTTATATGTGAAAGCATCGCAAACTGCAAACCTTTGAAAATTCCTTTTAGTGTTGTTTTTATTCTGATTTAATTTTTATTTTTATCACCTTCTTCATAAAGAGTGTAATGGTAAAGCAAGGGCAGTGCCATGGAAGGCCAGAGGCCTTCCAGCTACAGAAGGGTGATCAAAGAGGAGCCTTAGCCTGACCTGAGCCACAGCCATTCCCAGCTCTTTGCTGAAATCTCAAGCAACTGCAATTTCTTCTATTCCCCACTTGTGTTTGTGGATTCTCTATGCTTGAATCCTGCTGCTTCTGGCTTATAAAAACCTGTGTCTATAGCAAGTTTTTCATTTTCTTTCTCGTTTTGGCACTACTGAAGGAATCAGAACACTTCTAATTGTTTATTCCTTAACGGTTCTGTATTTTGTGGGAGGAAATTGGCCTTCCTCCTGCCAGCATCCGTGGAGCCAGAGAATACCCCAGAGTTGTCAAGGCAACAGCTTTTGCTTGGGGAGCTGCAAAACAGAAAGGGACAGGAACATCCTCTGGAGAACCAAGGGCTTTTTTGCAGGGCACAGAAACATGTGTGTGTTCCCTTTACTGCAAACACCATCTTTGGGTGGGTCAGGGAAAGCTGAAGTCACTCACAGTGCAACATAATGAGGTGGAGCTTCTGAGAGCAGCATCCTGATGTACCCTCAGGTCTGGAATCACAGCCCCAGCTGGGCTTCTCTTCAGTGTGTTTGTTCTGTTGTGCAGGGCCATACTGAAATAGTGGCGTGAATCAAGTGGGTTTAGGCTTTTGGGAGGAAAAGGGAGCTTGGTTCTCTTTACTACCTAGAACTTTTAGCAAGAAAAGCTTTCTATTTAAAAATTTTATTACTATTCAGTGCTCCAGAAGGGTGTCTATTGGTCTGATTACTAACTGGATCCCTGTGGTGATCTTGCTTATCTCTGCTGGGAGATTTGCTCCTCATGCTGGACAAACCTTACAGAGATCAAGATCCTTAACTAGGATAAGGCACAGGGCTCACATGAATCAACAGACCTATGCTAAAATTTACCTGGTGCAGACTGTGAGCTGCATGATTTCAACATAGAACATGCTATTGCAGGAGCTCTAGAAATTCATATAACCTAGAAAAAGTTCCTTCATTCCACCCCAAGGACAGGATCCAAGGATACTGTCTGCATTGTAGTATTCCTGGTATTTCTTCTGCTTCAACAGCCCAGAGTTAGGAAATCTTACACCTGTATATTATAGCTGGAATACTCAATGCATATTTCTATGGAGGCATGAAAAATTATGCATTTCCCATTAGATGTAAAATGAGGCTTTCAAGGGTTTAACAAATTTTGTGTGAGGACATCAGATGGCCCCAAGACTTGTTGCTGTGCTTAGTATTTGGCACTCAGTGTCACCCTCCTCATGCAGTAGCTACTTGATATCTCTGAAGTGCATATTTGCTGTCATGTTACTGCTATGTGCATAGTAAAATGCTATATAGGACATAGCATAATCTTGTTTGATATTATGATCCCATAATTTACTTTAAAAAGATTAATCTTGTAAATACTATAAAGTTATATTAGTAGTTGCAGTAAGCTGTTTAAGATTTATGCAGCAGCATTATTTATATTTATAGTCAGTGACCTTGATACCTTCTACTTAGAGTTGAGAGATTTTTATGTTACTTTGTTTCTTTATTTTCTTGGCCTTGGTTAAAAAAGAAAAGTGCCCCCCAAAAATAAACAAAAACACTGTTAGATTTTTGATTTTCAAAAGATCTCCCAAACTTTTACAAACTGTGATATGCAGAGATTTTGGAGGTTATTTTACCACTTATTGCCATTTCATGTAGTCATTTAAGTCATTAGGGAGTGAGTAAGGTACACTTAGAGGGACAGGACATTATCTGTGTATTAGCCTCTTTGAAGTGCATTTTATTGTTGTATCAGTCATTCCAGAAAAAGGTTCTGAGCCTAAGAGCACAGATGAAAATATACACAATCCCTTTAAAAGGTGGAATATTTGAATTTAGCTTGCAACATAGTTGCATGAAATTATCACTCCTGTCATGTCAGCTGAAATATCAGAAATCCTATTTCTAATCCCCTCCATGTAATGTGGCACAGGGACACAGATACATATCAGCCACAAAGGGAGCCAGCACAGCTTTTCTGACAGACTCTGCAGGCTGCCTGGAATTCAATTCCCCTTCTCCAGCCCCTCCACCCACTGTTTGAGCCTGTTGTTGCCCTTCCAACACCTAATGCACTCCTGACACAATGGAGGGAGGGCAGGAGCAGTGTGGTGAAAAATCAGATACTGCAGACAAAAACTTGACAGACTGTCTTCCTGCCAGAGCCACAATATGAACTGGCCAAGTGAAAAGGGATGGCCATTATCCCGTCTCACTGAGTGACTTAAATGACTTACAGCCACATGCAGAGAAAGTCCTCTGGACTATTTCCATGGGGGTTTTTAATTTAATTTGCATGATAAGATGCACCAGGTACGTTTTTACAGTTTGAGGCAGCTTCATTTTCCTCTGACTCCTGTGTAAAATAAGGATCATTTCACCGAAGTCATTGGAGTAACTTCATTATCAAATGGATGTTGGGAGAGCACTTCCACAGTCCTTAGGCAACTTTCCAGTCGTTGCTCCTCAATGCTCACCATTAGCTCCAATTTACATCTCCCCTGAGGCTGAGGGTTCTGGGCATGCTGGGCACTGATCCTGCACAGCACATCTCAGGAAAGGTGGCTCCTGATGGACTGCTCAGTGTTGTACAGGCCATAACCTGAGCCAACTGCCAGGAGCCTCATGCACCTGAGCAACTTCTGTATTGAAAACAATCTGCAAAATGTAGGTGCTCTAATAAGCACCGTGTTTTATTTACAACTTTACAAATGCTGCCTCAGGTTCACTTGAGTGCTTTGTCTTTGACATTCCAGGCTGGTGCCTCTATCCTGGGATGCTGGCCATGCATCTCTTTCTTTGCTTTGTCACAAATCTTGACCTGAGATACTTTCCTCTCTGAAAGTTTTGCTAAAGTGGATAAACTCTGGTGAAAAGTTTCAGAGAATCAGAGAACTGATTCCTTGAAGAATTTCCAGCAAATTCTTCACAAAAGCTTTGACAAAAGCAACTGCTCTCTGCCTCCCTGTCCAGGGACTCCTACTAACTCAAAGGCATATCCATGGGCTTCAAAAGAGCAGCTGTAAGAGCAGAAGCAGCCAGAGACTAAATGTAAGCAGAGAGGAGATGGACCAAGATCTTCTACTTCTATAATTGTTGTATCACATGGGAACTTGAGGCACCAAGCCTGGCTATTCCCTGTTGTGTGCTTCAGCTTCTGGAGCCTGACCTGACCAGTAAATCCTTTAATTATTTACAAATGGGCCATGCTTTTATCCCTGTCCAAAACCCAGGAGAAGGCTGCTTGGACCCACTCACCAGTTGCTGTCATTGTACACAGCTGTTAGAAAGCACACATGGAGCAGACAGGAGGTATGACTTGAGAGGCAACAAAAGATGCTGCTTGTCTTGTATTTATCCCAAATGTAGATAAGACACTGCAAATAATGGCAAGCAAAAAAAAAAAAAAAAAAAATCGGGTTTTTGAAAGTGCAATATACCAGAAACTGCTTTTTTTGCTTTGCAGTGGAAATGCATTTAGCAATCTCTTCCCATTTATTATTTCTGATGGAAGCAAAATCTTACCACATAATAAGACAATATTTCATATACCTGAATCCACGTTCATCCATCCAGCAGCATCCTCCATCTTTTCTCCCTTCCTTTTCTTCTTTTGGAATTTGTGGTTAGGCAGCATTTATAGTAAAATAACATTTTTATGAATTATTACTTACAGAAAATCACATAATAAAATGTGCCCTTTTCAGCTTTTTTCCACCTTTGTTCTGATGTGCTAAAATCATGTTTTTTGGCAGTTGAGCACTCTGTTGATGAAGCCTGAAGTACATGACAATATGAGTGAAATTCATTATCAAGCAAAGAGTGTTGTGAACTTTGCAACAAATCATCACAAAGTAATCTTGCTTTTCTCTCTGGTCTTAGTCTAAATGTGATTTGCACTCTTATGGAAAGGACTTTGTGCTGGTTTTGATGTTACATACAAATAGTCTTGCTTTGTAAAATTCCCATTATGCCTGTTTACGTTTAGCAGCAGGGCTATTGAGTCAAGCTGCACTGATTGGGAAGCAGAAGTCTTTAACGCTAAGCCCCATCAAAGTTTTTCATAAATTTGTGGCATTTTTCCAGCGTTGCTCCCAAAACAGCATAGAGCTGCTGGAAGGAAATGCTCCAGCTGCAGGGATAAGTGGAGCCAAAAAGTAACATCCAAACACAAATTATCCAGTTCGTGATTTCACTTTGATCACCAGATGTTTGCCATGTGACTTCAGCATTGGAGAACACAAGAGAGGAGAATGTGATGGTGTGGTACTTAGCTTAAATGTAACACAAGGGCTCATAGCTCAGCAACAGATACACACAAACAGTTATTGGCTTTTTCCATTTTTTGAGAAATTCCTTGCTTTATCATGATATTGGTTACAGCAAACTATGTCCTCATGCCAGGTTTTGCTTTGGTTTTTAAATTCTTTAAACTCTGAAAGACTGTGCAAGCAGAGCAAGATACACTCCAGATTAATTGTATAGTTTACTCTGGTTTGGTTGGTAATTTGTCTCTCTGAAGACCCTGGTTAGTGATGTTAGTAAATCATACAGAGCATTATTCTCCAGCTCTAAGGGTTTCAGGTTTAGATTTGTATCCTTTTTCTTAGTTTTAGCCCTAGATGCCATTTAACTGCTTCCAAAACAATGTAATTCAGGGAGATTTTTCAGCTTTTAGTTAAGAATTAGTTGAAGCATTTTGAAATGCACAGAATTGGAAGGACAATTTAGAGTTTTCGAGTTGTAACCCTATATCACCTTTGTCAACCATCTCATACAGTGCAAAGCTCCATCTAAAATCTTCTTAAAATTTTTGCTCTTATTAACCTCTCAAGATGGCTGATGCAAATTTTGGGTGATTCAGATGTTAAAAAGTCTCTTGAAATGTCCATTCTAAACTTATCCAGAGTCTGCTTATAGCCCCTTATTCTCATAAGTGAAAAATTATGTGATGCATGCCATAGAATTTCCAAGTGAATTTGGATAAATGATTCAATCTCTATGTATGATTTATCCCAAAGCAGGAGCTTTTACCCCTCCATCCTCTCCCACTTGGACACACATTTTTCTCTTGCTGCCTCAGGTATTTGCCAGTTCCTTTACTGATCTATGTCAGTACCTTGCTGTGCCTGGTTTTGAAGGGATATTTTTATGCTGGAATAGTGAATTAGGACAGCTCAGCAAGTGGCCTGAGGAGCACAGAGAGAGGCAGGGCCTGGCAGTTACACTTCTGGTTTAGCTTGCTCTGGAACTTCAACCTCAATTCCAGATTGATTACAGTATGAAAATTCTTTCCTTCCCAACACTTTGAATGATAATTCTTCCTTTCCCAACATTTTTACCAAATTATCTGTTTAGATTTTAAGTTCTGCAGATCAAAGACTGTAATTTAGTCACTTGCACAGTGACAACCACAGTGGATCCCCACATTTAGATATCAAGACAGTGCAGATACAAGACCACCACAGAGCATTTTTATTGCTGCAAATGTACGCAGCTTCACTGAAAACAGATTATATTCTCTGTCATTTGCTTCCAGCTTAATATTTATCATTACATATGATATCATGTGACTTTTTAATTAAGTCGACTACATTTTTCATTAGTGCAACAGCATCGATTTCATTAACCATATAAATTCCCACTTTTCTATATTACATGAAATTTTCTTGCTTGTGAACTTCCTTGACCTACTTAGCAGTCCTAACAGTGAACAGCATTGATCCTCTTTATCTATTAACCTCTGAAATGTGTGATATTGGCTTACAACATAGGTTTTAATGTAAGATGAAATAATGCCACCTATTATTTTGGAATCTGGACAAAAAAAATGTATTTTAAAATAGGTTCTTTTATGTGAAACAAAGTGTTCTTAACATTTTTAACAATTTCTGAATGTACTGTCTCCACCCTTCACTATAGTATTTTGCATATATCTGGGATTTCTGGGTCTGTTTCTCACAGCAGTGTTGAGAAAATTTCATGCTTTCACATTTTTCAGCTGTAATACTATTTACTTTGAAGAGAACTGAATATCCTCTAGTATTCTGCCAGGTCCCTCTCTAGACTTCCACACTGAGGTAGTTTTATTTGATCCCTTTATGTGAAAGATTAAATTTCCTTGTGTTGTATGGTGAGATACCAGTGCATATTTCCAGGGAATTATCTCATGGAATGTTCTGTGTTCTAAATTACTTGCACCTGAATCCAAAATGCCAGGAGCTTTTGTTTCAGTAACAGAACATCAGATTTTCTCTTGCAGTTCCAGGGGAAGTTCATTCCCCAATATTTGCATATGTTCTTCATCTTCGATTAAGGAGTCAACATCTTAATTCTTATTTATAAAAATACAAATAATTCTAGTTATAAATGTTCCAAAGATAAATGGATAAACTTACATTGAGTCAATTTCTGGGAAGGAATTCACCGTGAAATTTTGAATGTTCATTGGTTTTCAGGTGTATGAGCTTAAACTGAACTTAAAGCATTTATTCCAAAACTTTATGCAATCTAGTAATTCTTGACCTTCTGAAATGTTCATTTAATTTACTGTATGGATGCCATGGGTATTTCAGAGCCTGATCACACTTTCTGTGTTCAGACAAATATCCACTGTCTCCAATGAGGAATTTTACATTGTGATGTAAAGGAGTTTTGACTGAGGAGAGGCAGCTGGATCAGTCCCACATGTTGTAGAGACTTACAATCAGGAATTAATATGCAGCAGAGCTATGACACTGGCTTTAATTCTACTCACATTAATTTTCACTGTTATTATTAATTAAACCCTGAAAATCAGGGATTTAATGGAAACTCTGACAGACCTTTAATTATAGCATTTCAACAGACTTAGAGTATAGGATGTCCTCTACTAGTGCACAGGACATTCTGTACTTGAGAGGGTATAAAAAGAAGTCATAGTTTTTGGTGTACTTTATGTTCAGAACATTTTTTAATTCTTGATTGGCTTTTACTCAGTGTTGTCTGCTGCATCTGGGTAAGTTATACAGAGTGAATATTTTAACTGTTGTGTTCAAGAACAGTTTGGAAACAGAATTTTAAATCTTTCTAATGCAATTGCTCCTGATTGTTCAAAACCATCTGTCATTGTTTTAGGAGAATGGGTTTCTCACCAGCTATTTGTGTAGCAGAGTGCATTATGCTCATAGATACATCTGCAAGTTAAATTGTTTGGATTGCAGATTTCTGACAGGAAGGATGGCCTTTTTTTTTTCCCCTCTTTGTGTGCCATCTATCATAGTGGAGTCCTGACCAGAATTCCTATGTGTACTCATAAAATAAGCCATAGATTCCAGTCATTTATCCCACATCATTTGTACCCCTGTGTCTCAAGTCTTTGCATTACGTGTTACATTGAAGTCTCACAGTGAAGAGTTTAGGCCTTGTCTGTGCAGGGTGAGAGTTCTATCAAAGTGATTTACAGATGGGGAATTGTCAGGAGGGAGAGGTAGCTGTCATATTGTGGGCAGCAGTGTTCTGTAATGTTTAGTACATCACATTTCAATTTTTCCAAGAATACAACCATTTAATAAGAATTTTTGTGTGTGAAAATTAGTATTATACCCTACTGGCTAATTTTTACAATTTTGCCACAAATTTTGCAACATACACTTTCCAACAAAGAATGTTCTTGAATTCACAGGGATATATGATAATTGAAAATGTCATTGAAGACTGGAGAGAAATGGATATAAAGCTTTAACCCTGGAAGAGGTACAAATGAAGGCGGTATATTCTAAAAATCTCAATATCAGAGATAGATTTGAAGTATTTGTAGCTATTTGCAATAATTACAGCTAAAACAATGAATGATTTTGGAGAAGCTGAGTAATGAGTTTTTAAATATTTTTTATACTGGTAAAAAACTGATGTTTAATCAGTTAGCCACCAGTTCTCTTGATTAGATAACTGAACCATAAGAAACAAGTAAAAATGTGTATGTTCTAAAATTAATAGGGAAAGGAATTTGAGGAAGTTGCATAATAGAAAGGATTTCAACTTTTCTTGACTAATTCTGAGATTTCTGAATTTGTATAGTATACAATAAAATTTAGATTCATATGTTTGCTTTTACATGAACCACTTTCAGAAACATTTTAGGCAGCTTAAAAAGTACTTTTTGCTAGGAATCTAGTGAATACTGTATGTATTTGCATTGCATGTTCTATCCAAATGTACCATGCACAAGATCTGTTCAATTTGGTTCACTTTTATAGATCTACATAAGGATTGTGGATCACTGAATAGAACCAGTGATTCACTCTGCATTGAAAACCACTACTGAGAGGAAACACTCCTAAAAATTAAAAACTGGATTACATTAGGGGTGAGAAACACACGAGTGGCTGTGATCAGAAGTTCTTCTCTGAGATCCCCAAGCACTCTGATTGGCTTTTCTCACATGATTACCCTGAGTGAGGCAAAAGTTACTGATGTGAATAAAGCTTAAACAGACACATGAAGGCAGAACTATTCTCTTCTCCACAGGCAGGACTTCTGCTGGCCATGCACAGAAATGGCTTAAGAAGTGGCTCAGCTGAAGTTTTTGGATGCTGGCCCAGGGGCTCACATCAGCACAGGGCAGATTGACAGGTCCAGAAACCAAAGAGGGATCACCATGCTCTGTGCCACCTGCCAGGGGGAGAACCCAGTGCTGAGCACCTCCTGCTCACCCTGTTTTCACGTGAAATTTAGAACCAAAATCCAAATTTACATAAATTATTCAGTTGATTCTTTTCTTCTCTCCTCAGCTTTGTAATGAACCCAGCGGAGTTTCAGAGCTGTGCAGTTTGTTTGCAATCTACGACTATTTTTTACCCCACTGATGGTTTTTCATTCTGCTATCTATCCATAACCCTTTTATTTTTCATGAATGGTCTTTTAACATACCTCATTGTGAAACCATTTGTTCTTTAATGACAGCCACATGCTCTCTCTGCTTTTATTATCCCACTCTGGCATCTTCCCAATTAGATAAGGAACCTCAATTCTCAGAAAACTAACCTTACCAAAAAAAAATGGATGGTTTTCTCCTGGTTTATTTCTGTGAACTGAAACCTGGAGGTAGAGGAAGAGCAGGAGGGCTCCCCATGGTGGCAGGGAGCTGTTGGGTTTTCAGTGCTGTAGTGTGAAACATCAGCCTGAGAGTTGGCCAGCCTTGTGTGTCTCTATGTCCCTCCTGAGAATGCAGTGTGAAATAAAATAATACCTATGGCAGGAAACAAATAAATATGCATTTTATGTAAATTTAGGGAAAAACTCCTCAAAAAATAATTGCTTTGAGTCATTAGGAAAGCTGCTTTAGTGTAAGGGCTACAGAGACTTCTTAGAAGGACCAGCATTGACTGGCTGGGTTTAGCCAAGCACTGGGGATGTCAGCTCTGGGCCAAGTTGTTGTTAGCATTAGGAAATTGCCTGCTGTGTGGATGGGCTTAATGCAATATTATACGGTGTGGATGCAAATTTAATGGGCTTGAAAATAGAGAAATTGAGCCTGAAACCTGTAGGGCAAGTCCTTGGCCCAAACTAACCCACACCACCTCTCAGTAGAGTCAGCCTAGTCAGAGAAGTGGAAGGTATTAAACCAGTGGCTGATTAGAATCGGGACCCTGTTACTTAAGAAGGAGCTTTGCCTGGGCAGGTGACCACAAAGGCTTTTTTATTTATTTTATTTTTAAAAAAAAAAAAATTGTATTTTTTTTTTCAAGGAGCAGAGCAGCCATCCATTTAAATGCACATGAAATACAAACCCAAAGTGTTAAAATGACATTTAGAAATAGCATAACAGTACAGACAATGTTAAAAGAATGCAATTTGAGAAGGTGTCCTTCCTCACGCAGTAATGGGATTGCTGCTGTTGCTCAGCACACCACAAGAAAGTTTTATCTTGAAAGAGCAAAATAATATCATTAACAGAAAATTAAACTTAAAGTCACCATGAACTATGGACTTAAAAGACCCTCAAGAAATGAAAACCAATTGTCTGTTGGAAAACCAGGAGGTCAAGTAGTCATTGACCAACCAAAAGCTGCACCGATTGCTGAAACGTACAGTACTTTCAAATCCAATTAACTGTTTCAAGCAGACAGTCCTCATTTTCTCTTTCATCAGGAAGGGAAATTTGCAATCATATATTCCAGTGAAAGTTAAGTTGTTTTGATCTGATAATTGTCATATGTATTTATCTTAATTTGTAAGTTTTTAATGCTAAAGCTCCAAGCTGTTCAGATATAACAGAAGTACTGGGAAATGAGGTACAAAATGCTGGAATTCAAATTAACCAATAAATATATTTTAATATATATCAGCAGGACTCTAGAGGATTCCATTAATGTTGAAAAATAGAAAGGATTTAGGTTAATTTGGTAAGAAGGCAGGTCAGAACGTTTACAACAGTGGCATAGAATTGTATAGAGATGCAAAATTTTTCAAGAGAGCAGAATTTTTTCAAAAACGCTGACTCTAGCTGTCACAGCCCTGCCTTGGTTAAATCCAGTGGAGAGATATGAGGACTTTCTAATTTGCTTTCCCTCTATTTTAATAATAGCTGTGCATAAGTAATTTATGAAAGGCCAACCAGGCAGTGGGCAACAGAAAATTAAACTCATTTTATCTGAAAGCAGGTGGATTTCTATATATCATTAGCATGCATAGAATTCTCACAATGTTATTTCTCATACTGATGGAATGTAACCAAATAATATATGAGTTTTTTGCTTATGCACGAGTGAAATTTTTAGATAAAAGTGCCAGCCCCAATGGCAATTTTCTGCAAAACGAAAACTAATTCTGCGAAGCTTCTTATTACTGGGAAGACTCATTTGGCTTGCATTAGAGACTGACATAAGTGACTTTAGGATTTTACTAACAGATTAGATGAGATGTGCTATATGCAGTAATATCATTAGAGAATGTAGCAGCAGAAGCAGAAGAGTTTGTGGCACTTAAGGACACTGGCACAAGTAAATTGTTTTCATTTATGACAAGCTTTTAAATGATTTTTTTTTCTCCTGACGAGAATATGTTTTAGTTTTATGTTTCCCTCACCCTTCCCCAAGACTGAAAAAAAAAGCTTCTGCCTGAATTACTGCTCATATTATTTCAAACCCTGATACCAAATCTATTGTATGTGCCTTCCTTATCACATGTATCACCTTGAGAGGGGTTAGATTTTTATGAAGAAAACAATACTAAACCGAAATAAATGTATTGCAGTGTTATTATAATCTAAATAAGGAGAGAGAAGCAAATCACGTATTTCTCTACATGCTGTATTTTCACTATTTGTTAACAGAAATGTATTTGGAATCTCTCCACATATCATTCAAACTATATTAAAACAGCAACAGATATGCTGCAAACATTTGACTTAAACAAATGCAGCTTTCTTTTTCTTACCTCATAGAAGCCTGTTAGGAGTTTGGTTGTTTTTAATTATGATACCCAAAGGTTCATCCTGCATAAGACTTTTTCCACTTTTATATCTTGTTTTACAATAAATGGCATTGGCCAAGCAGCATTTTTCACTGAGGCAAGAAACAATTAAAGACCGTGCTAATCCCTATCCCATGTAATATTTTTTTATGACGGAGATGAAGGTGAAACTTTCTCTTTTTTTTTTCTTTTAAATTGAAGACCCAGTAGTAGCAGTGACTGGGTGTTAGCAGTCACTACTCTTCAATGGTTGTATTGGCTTGTACAGCCAACTTTGTAGTTTGCAATATATTTTGTTCACATTTGAATTTCAAAAAAGAGAGAAGATACGACTGTGTTGTTGGAACCAATAGCACTGACCCAAGTCATATGACAGAGATAGTCCTTTGCAACCCTGGCCCATGTGAGGTGACTGTGTCCAGCTGTTCTTGAGCTGTTTATTCAGTTTCTTCTATCAGCACTCATGTATGTCACACTTACATGACTTTTTTATATTGCATGACAATTTTATTGGCTTACTTAGATAGCAAAGTTTATATTGTCCTCCACAGTCAGTACTTTTACAGAGCTATCTTGACTACCAAAGGCCCTGAGGAACAGGAAAATAAAATCCTGAGTTAAACTGCACAGCTGTAAATGTAGAATGACTGTGTTTACCTCAGTAAAAAGTATGTAGTGCTCTGCTAAAAAAGCTAAGTTTGACCCGAGGTAACCAATATTGAAAACAGACTTGATACTAAAGAGAACCATAAGTTCTTTTCTCAGGAGAAATGCTGGTGTTGGCCATGGTGAGGCAGACACAAAATACTTCTGTTGGAGTCAATGGATTTCCTTGAGACAGTGCTCAGCACAAACAGGGACAGAACTTGGCTCTGCTGTGCCATGGACTCAGCCAGTGTATTAAATCATAAGGATTAGAATTCCGGGGGTAATATTCAAATGGCTCATCACAAGGCTCTTTATGTACTCTGGTTCATTAAGTCCCTCCCTGTTGCACTTGCCACTATCAGGAAATGTGTAAAAGAGAAAGAAGAAATAACTGAAGAAATAAAAAAACCCCTGGAACTTCTGTAGTGAGGTGCATGGACACCTTGCCAGCATCTGCTGAGATCTGGCTCCTGCTGGCATAGGAGAGCTGAAATACAGGGACAGGAGTATGTCCCTGTTCCAGACCAGTCCTTCCCCATTCTTTGCCACCTCCTAACAAATAAACTGGCCAGTGGTAATTTGTATGTGATGCTAACACCTGGCACAGAAACTTAGGTCAAGACTTTCTGGAGGATCTTAGACCACTAAATCTGTTTCTTGCAGGAAGTTGAAGATGTGTCACGTAGTTCTGACCATAAATATCTGAAAGACCATCTTAAAGCAAGTTGGGTTCTCTGCCCCCACATTTTCAACTGGAAAGCTGACCCAGAACATCCCTCCATGAAAAATTTTGACCAATCAAATATATCAGCAAGTTTGTTCCAGTGCTATCTCCTTCCTTTTTTAACTTTGCTCCAAGCCAATTTTTATAGAAGACCTGCATAATAGATCCTCAGCTCTGCCCTGCTATTCCATAGACTGTCCAGATATTTCCTGAGGCTTCAACACTATCCAATTGTACATTCAAACAAATATCTCTTAGAAAACCCAGTTTAACTCTTTCAGTGCTAGGCAATGCTGTTTTCTTGTATAGTATTTCCACTTTCCAACAGCCTCCTGATAAATACAAGACAGTCAGAGAGGGACTTTTGACAAGGGCATGTAGTGATAAGACAAAGGGGAATGGCTTTAAACTGACAGAGAGCAGATTTAGATCAGGTATTAGGAAGAAATTCTTAACTGAGAGTGGAGAGGTCCTGGCACAGGTTGCCCAAAGAAGCTGTGGCTGCCCAACCCTGGAATTGTTCAAGGCCAGGTTGGACAGGGCTCTCAGAAACCTGCTCTGATGGAAAGTGTCCCTGCCCATGGGAGGCTGTTGGAATGAGATGATCTTTAAAGTCCCTTCCAACCCAAACAGTGCTGTGGTTTTGTGATTTACCTGTGATGCTTTACAGTTCTGCATAATGAGGGCTTCAGCACTTATGGCCTTAACTGTGATACTTCTGTAGGGTAGAACCAAAGTATTTAACTTGATTTTAACAGTGCTCAGAGAATCAACAAAAGACAGAAATGAGAACAGATTAAGTAGCTAATATGGTGGAAGAACATCAGAATAAGTTTCCATTGCAAATGGACTAAAAGAAGGTGTACATTTTTCTCAGTTTTCATCTTCTTTTCTATTGTCATATTTTATTCCCTACTCAGAACATCAAAGTCAAAACAAGCACATGGATATATGTCTTTATTTTCCCCCATTTTCATTTAATATACAATATTTGAGTGCATTCGACTTTCTGCTTTTTATTTGCAGCCAGCAATCAAAAAGTATTTTCACTGCATTATTAAAAACTGAAAAATAAATACTATATTTTTGATCTTAAGCGTTTTAAAAATGGAAGGAGATACCAGTGAGTGTCAGTAAGTCTAGCTCTAAGTTGCTTGTGTTGACATACTGCTGAAGGCTAAAAACAGCTTATACAGATTTTATTTGTTTATAGGGCAAATTATAAAATGTTCCACTGAAATAAGTAATGACAATTTTTGTCTACATAAATGTGCATGTAAATGTAATGATGTTTGTTGTCATTTCAACATGACTGCCATTATTGAAATAGAAGAGCCAGTACTAATTCTTGCTGTCATATTTCTTAAAAAATGAAAATAAGGCATTTAAAGAAGCGTCAAGGTTTTCAGTGTAGATCATTCATCTCCTGCATGCTCTTAGAATAACACCCTCAGCAAAACAGCCAGACAAAAGCTAACTAGAGTTCTGCTCTCTAATCTTTTTAAGAAACATACATTTGAAGATATTTTCCAACTTCAGAGTGTTCTGGAACTCAGCGAGACCCTAATGAATAAGATGTGAAGTTTTGTCATTGTCTTAGAGGTTGTGTAACCTGGGCACAGGGTAAAAACCTGCAAAAATCTGCCTTTGATCTCATCAGCCAGAAGAAACCCTGATCTTTTTTAGCTGAATACTTGGATGTCCCATGCTGAGCTCTCATGGTGCCCACCCTCCTGTGGGACTCTACAGGGTAATAATTGACAGCAAAATGCAGGCCAAAAATCCCCTCAACACTGAGCTTATGTGTGATTTGAACATAACACTGTTTTTAAAAACTCCTTGAAATTTGTTCCTTTTTTTCTTGTTCCCTCATCAGTTCTTGCCCATGGCCAGTTGGCTTCAGCATGATCAGGGACAGAACTGAAAAGTATCATTACTAGATAATGATTATTGTGAATAGTTACAGGGCTGAGTAGATTTAAGAGTTGAGAGATCTTGAATTCTAATCTTCCCTCTTCCACCAAAGTGGCACAAGACCCCAGGCAGGGGTGGCAGGGAGAGTGGTGTCACCCGTTTTTCAAAGCAACATCCTAATTTTTTGTGCCTAAGCAGCCACGACTTTAAAAGGCCTGAGTACTCACACAGCTTGAAAACAATTTCAGTTTAAAACTGCAAGCATGCAAAGTCTTTGAAATGAGATGCCTCACATGGTCCAGAAATGACAAGCCGAGTTTGAAGCATTTCCTTTTCTCCATGCCTCAGTTTCCCCCAGGTTCCAGCAGAATGAGACAGAACCTGTGACAGGAGGGTAAGAGGGATACTAATTACCTAGTATCTGTCAAAGGCTTTGGATATATGAAGGATATTAAATATTACCACGTGCTTTTACATTCCAGGGGCTCACAAAGTGCTGTGCAGTGGGACAGGTAGCAGTCCCTGCACCACACTAGATCACATTCAATGACAGTTTTTGCAAGGTAGGGGCTCCCTCTGTCCAGTGACCTCCTGGAGCAGCACAGCACAGTCAGGGACACAAGGCTGTGTCCCTCGTGGAGCAGAAAGATGGCAGATGAAATTGTAGGTTCAGCTGAACCCAAGAGCTCTGTGCTGTCTTCTCTCTAGGTTAATCCAACAGAGCTTTTGCTAACTATAAAAAACATCTCTGAGAGAAGCAAACGCAAAACCAGCAATCCACACAAAGTTATGAGTCTTATTTTGGGGAAATCGTTCTGATAGAGGTCCTACGCATAGCTCTGATCATAAAACTCAGGAAAAATATTGGAGAAGTTTTATTCTCCCCTTTTAAACTGATTGACTCCCCAGACAGTGCTTTAATTATTCATGCAGATGATGCGGTGTTTTGTGCAGCAGTTTCTGGGAATGCAGCACCAGGGAGTGCTCCCTGATTGTTACTGTCATCACAAACTGCCCACCATCCTTCGTCTTATGTAAATTTAATTCCAAACACACCACTTCATGCTTTATTATCTCACAACAGCAATTGCATTTGGCCCTTTGATTCATCTGTGGAGAATGCATTATGAAGCAAAGCATAAATATCATAAAATGGTTAGTTCATGGGGCTTCTAATTTCAGGAACATCACAAAATGCTAATTCATAGACTTCATACTAGCACAAAAATATATTTCAGTGGATGTCGTGAGGGTAAATCCCTGCTTTCGTCCTTCACTTGGAAAATGCTGCAGCTTAAAGAAACTTAAAAGCTCTAATAAAACTTAGAGCAAACAAAACTTGCTGGAGTGTTCAGCTACACTTCATTGTATTCTGAGTTTAAAAAATAATGTAAAGTGGCTTCAAAATAGTCCAGAAGGGAACTAAAATAAAGAAAGAACAGGTTGCATTTTCTTCTCTTTTACCTGTCATATATTATGGTGTGCAGTTGTTTCCTTGTTGGTGCAGTTCTTCTTAAAAAGTGGTGAGACCGCACCTACCTGGTCATTTGCTAAAGGTAATGGTACTGAACCACAGCAAAATCAACTCAATTTTACCAGGTGTTGTTCAAGAAAGAGAAAAGGCAGTGCCTTTAGGCAGAAGCATCTGTGTGCATTTCCAAGTGGGGACTGTGTGGCCAAAGCAGAAAGTCTGGGCTGGGAAAAAAAAAGTACATTTGAGTAGAAAACGTGAAGTACACTGCTTACAAACACCACTCTTGTTCAGTTTTCACTTTATCATGTGTGTGTGAAAACTTCATCCACAGATGTTGCTCCATCGATTTGTCCCTGTATTCAGAAATAATCCGTTTTGAAGATGCATGGCCTAGGCAGATCCATAGGTTTATTTTGGCTGGAATGTAACACCATAAGTAGCAGAAAAAGTTTAGGCAAAATTTCCCAGCTGTTAGAGGAGAGTGTGGGGTGAGCCTGTGTGAAGGAACAGGGGGATTGAGGCAGGCTGCAAAGCTGGCTGGGCTGGATCTGGGCCAGCACTTACACAGCCCATCAATAGGTGTTAGTGCCTTGTTAGAATTTATGAAGTGATCTTTGCAGAAGACCATTTCCTTTTCAGCAGTTACCAACCCAGGATGCTGTATGCTACTTTTCAATTTTCCATTTACACTTAATACCTCTTTTTCTGCATTTTGCATTCTGCAATTATGTCATGATATTTAGTGTTGTTTGTATCATCCCAGCAGCAACCAAAGGTCATTTCTGTGACCATGAAAAACCCTGTCAATACTGAACAGCTTAGTGTGAGCAAAGAGAATTTAGTTCATTGGAGAAAGCCTGAATCCCTGGGACTCCTGCCTGCTGCCCTGAAGGAGCAATCCCCAAACATGTCACACTCCTCATGCCTCCTCTGGTCCACTCTCCTGCCTTGTGAGGATGGAGGCTGCATTTTAGTCCTGCTGGCCATGGCAATTTGGGGCCTAAAGATCCTTCACAAACAGCAAAGGACTTGTTAGCTTCTGCTGGTCTTGTCCATTAATTATAAAAGTTTTTCTTAAATCAGAATTAAATCATTTTGTTATACAACAAAAATTTGTAAAGCATTTTTGTGTCACTTTCCATGTCTGGTAAGTAGCACAGCAAGTTTAGCCTATAGATGTGTGTATGGATGAGGTTCTTCCAGAAAAAAAAAAAGGCAAATTTACCTAATTTGTTCATATTTCTGGAAGTATAAATCTGAAGTAAACTGTTTGTAACCATAATTTTAACATTAAACCCTACATTGTTTCCTAGCCCATGCTCAGAATTACTTGAAAATTAATTGTTAGATGACTGACTGGGGCAGATTGAACCTCCTTTTGCTGGGGTGCATAGAGATCTATTGATTTGTCTTAGTGAGGATATAGTTCATTGTCTCTCAAGACTGTTTATGAAGTAGGGCCATTGTATTCCTCAGCAGGAATTCTGATAAAAGCACATCTACTCCTGCTCTCCTGCAGTCAGTTGTATTTATATATGTAAGTAGGAAAACACTTGATAATCAATTTTTTTTATATATTTTTAAGTGGAGATGATAGCAATTGGAATAGGGCAGAAATTGAATCCTGCACCTAGCACAGGCAGCACTATTTTTTCTTAGATTTTGGATCATGCTTGCTTAGGATCTGAACATTTCTTTGTGTAATGTGGCAACCTTGATTTTTGTACTGGCTATCAAAACTGTTGAGTTTGTAATTTTAGTCTCTACAAATCGTCATCATTATTTACTCTTAGATGAATAATTTAGATATGTTACTTTTACGAAGACTGGAAGGAAAATTGAGTCTGTATCTCCAACACCAGCAGAGACTTTGTAAATTGTATTAGGATGGAGTTTCTGAAATCCGGTCAGTGCTGTAGATTATTTTATATATGAATGGGAAAAGGTGAAGTATATTTATTGCAAGGTGCATTTAAATTTTCAAACCTGTAGGTAAACTTTCACTTCTTAATATTAATAACATTGCATTGGTAGGAAAACACACTTGCTCACCTTGTGTTTTTTATATTTTCTTTAATTTTGGATATTGCAAACAACATAGGCATGGAAATCCATAATAGCCCATGATTTCTAATATTGGGTAAAGCACAAATATAAAATATACTTGAAGCTCAGCTCTAAGTAGATTATAAACATTTAATATAGAATGTTATCATAATATTCAGAGCACCAAATTGCAGACTTCTGTCACCCACTTTCAGGCATGCTTCTGAAGATCATAGTTAATTCTGCTGATTTATGGTAATGCTGTAGCACTATCATATGCAGCATCAGAAACCACTAACAAGCTTAGTATAAGCTTGGACTGAAATGGTTTGAGGTTTAAATTTCTGTAACGATTATAAACTAGAGGGAGTGAAATCCCACTTCAGCAAAAAAATAAAAGTGTCTTGTTACAATTCAATATTGCATCCTCTCTCTCTCCCCCCCTCTCATTCCAACCCCCCTTACTTTCTCTTCTCTCTTTAGCTTCTCTGAGGAGCCATATTTGAGAAAAGTAATTTTAAATTGTGACTGGCATTTTTAAATTTAAAAATAATCCTTTTTGTATGGTAATGCGCTTTATAATTAGGAGACACAATGCCAGCATTTATTAGAAGTAGAAAAAAAGCTCAGCTGAAAAGTATTAAAATCAACTAGATTTTTTTTGCCCATTTCATTTGAAATGATAGCTATTTATAAAACAAATCTGATGACTTTGCCAACCCTTTCCATAAACATTTTAATAACATGTGTCATATTTGACTGTCTCAGGGATGCTATGGACTGCAATTACCATAAATCTGTTTCAAAACTCACTCTGAACACAGGGTTAATAGGAAGGTGTGCAAAGAGAAAACATTACAAACCAGAACTTTAAAGAATGTAAATCACAGTGCTGTGGCCCCAAAATCCAGTCAAAGGAACTGCATGAACTTGGAGCTGTTGGGAATTTACTTCTGGCTGTTCTCTGCACATCCTGGGCCCCTCTCTCCTGTGCCTTTGTGAGAGCTGTGCTCAGGGGCCATTTCTGGCAAAGAGTGATGCTCTACAGTAAATACAGAACTTCAGGAACCTTGGCATTGGTTTGGACAATGGACTACCATTTTCAAATTCCAGATCCCCCACTGCCATCAGCCAAGATTGCTTTTTCTCTCTCTACCTACATGAAAATATAAAAATTTCCCAATGTGTTGAAAGGATTTGAAATGTTTATGTTATGGACATCAGATTTGATAAGAACAATGAAATAATGATTTCTGGGTATCAAATCTTAAATTTGGTTTTAGGTTGTTATCTCAGTTTGGGCAGGTAAAAAGATTACAAACCACCACCACCATCCCTCCCATCCCCCATTCATCAAAATTAAGGTCAAATAAAACATTGCAAGGAAAATCAGCTACATTTCTCCTATTTTTTGTGAAGCTTGTACTGAACTGATTGTTCTACCTTGGTGCAATCTATTTGATCTTGTAGAGTTCTGTTAATTGGCTTTTATTTATTAGAAAACAAATCATTGGGAAACAGCAGTGATAGCTTTATTATATTGGGCCAGATTCGGGCATAGCTCTCGACATCAATGGGAAATTTGTAAAGGCAAGGAAAAAAGTCCTTATCAGTTCTTGTAATTCATGGAAGCTGAGCCACATCTTGTTTCCAGTAATCCTAATTGTACCTCCATATTGCCAAATGCTTAAAAAGAGCTATCATGAGTTTAACAAAACTCCTAATCATTTGCACTATCACCTTTTTCCAGGTAAATTGTAGAATTCTTCACCTGAGTCCAACAGCAGCTGACTGTATGGCAGTGAGTTTTGCCCTCATCATGGTGAAATTGGTGCAGCCACCAAAACACATCACGGATTCAGAGTCCACAAGAACCATGGGCTCACATGTTTCAGCACATCTCCTGTTTAAAGAGGCACATGGAATCCACTGCCTGTCTGCTGCACAGCTGAGAAAGGGAGTCAGCTCTTCTGGGATCTGAACCTGTGTCTCTAAGTTGTTCAGTTGCACCTCCTGCCAAAGCTACTAATGCATCCAATGGCCAAAGATTTTACTGTAAAAACTGTCAAAGATTTTACTGTAAAAACAGATCTAATGGGTCCTGTTTCTTTTTGTCCATCAGCCTAGCAGAGATGTGAGAAGGAAGCCACCAGGTTCTGTTAAGATTTGGGAGGGCTCATCATCTGGTGCTGAAACACTGACTCCACATGCTACAGCTTTCTTTTCAGGATGTCACTCTCCCGCCTCCACGCTCACCACCAAACAAACATAGAAATCTACTACTGTTCTCCCCATGCACTCCATTTTCTTCCAATCTGAGAGCCATTTGTGTGTATAATTGAAAATTAGCAGTGCAGCTGTTTGAAGAGAGTAATTTATCACAGCACATTGTTCGCTCCTGACACTTTAGACCTGGCTCTAACAAGGCAGTGGTTGCTGGGGGTTGAGCTGCAGAAAGTGATTCGGCTGTAATGCCGCGTTTCCCCTGCTTTGTTGCTAATTGTAGCCTCTTTTTCTCCATTGAATTGGGAGTTGAGTAAAAGAGCTTGTTTGCTCTGTACGACGAGGCTGCCAGGGCCGCTTGGGCTATTATCACAAGATACTCTTGATCTTTTGAAAAGCAGGAAATAGAATTTTTCTCCAACAGGGAAAGTAATTTGCGATGCGTCCATTAGTTCTTCATTAAAGCAAGATTAAATTGCACGGCAAATCACATCTGTGTTTGGATGATTAAAGGGTGGCATTTTAGAGGCCAAAACTAATTACTAGCCAAAATGAATGGGAGTGAAAAAACAGTCATGTTTTTACATTAGATAGTGTGGCTTGTAATTAGATTCAAGCTAATTCCACTATTTCTTCTCATTTAATGAGATGAGCCTGTCCTCATCTTTTTCTAGGCCATGCTAACAGCCCCAAATGTATAATTTTGATAATACTGAGAGTTTACTTTATTGAAATTTCTTAGCTACCTGCCACAAGTGACTGTTCTGTCTAGTGGTGCTTCATTATACATCAACACAAGCTACTGTGCACGGCCCAAGCAATATCTCAGGCAATCTCTGTACATTTATATATGTGTACATTTACACAGCTATGTGGTTTTGTGTCTGTATATGCACACACATATAACTACAGTGCCCATGGTATGTGCACATATTCTTCTTAGATGATTACAGAAATGTTTGAAAAGAGTATGGAAGAAAGGAAGGGAGCTCTTTCTCTATCTAGAAAGTACAAATCTCCACATAAAATTCCTTTAATTATGGAGGTTTGTGGAGGTAGTTTTTCTTTAGGCATGAGGAGAAAGAGGTAAATAGGGGCATCAAGTGGTGAGTGATTGAAATAACACAATTATTTCCTAAATTTAAAACAAAATGAGGTTTCGCTTGTTATTACAGCAATGACTCTCAGTAGATCATTGGAACTGATAGCTAATTCTAAATGGCCAAGGAATTCATTGACTTTAGTGTATATTATGTTCCTAAGATCAACATTTCTTTTTTCTCACAAAGAGATGCTGCCAATGAAATGTGGTGCTATTTTTTCTCTTTTTGGGTTCCTGTATTGAGAAGGAAGGAGGTGTAACGGGCCACAAATTGGATGAATATGAGGCTCAGAGTAAGATATTACCCCTTGATTCTTCTCCTTGGGGATTCTCTAGAAAACAATAGGTTTTTAACAACAGGTTTTTTAACAATATTTACCGGTTCCATAAAATTTCATTGCAGTTGCTTCCTGAGAGAGACCCAGACATGGCCAAGCATCTCTTCACAGACTTCAGGTAAACACACTGCTGGGGGTGTGGAGAGGTACCTGGAGCAGGGCAGAGGGGGAGGAAAAGTTCAAAGACTAATTAATAGTGGGCCTGTTCTACAAAATCTTCTGGCTGTTGGTTTATTTTTGTGAGCTAATTATGGGTGAGTTAATACCTTTAGTGTAAGTGTGTGATCAGTCAATTGTGGGGCCTTAAGTACCCTCTTTTGAGCATATATTTGATGAATAAGTGGAGTGTGTATTTCCTTTTTCTTCCTGTTCCCAAACTGGGTTGGTTTTTTTTAGAGATCACCAATGCCATTCTAAAGGGAATTTGCCTTTGTCTATCCTTACTACTCCCTGAACTTTTGCTGTTGGCCAGAGTCAGCAGACAGAACTACAGAAGAGACCTTTCATTCAGTCCAGGCTGGCAATTCTTGTGTTCTTGGCACTTTCTGGTGGATTAGTCACTGCAGGATGCCCCAAATATACGATCATGGTGGACTGGTGAAAAGGCAATAAACTGATTTATAATGTAGAGCTGTACTTTGATAAAGTACTCACTTGAGCAATATGAAAGAATTTCTACTACCTTCTTTCCATCCTCACTCATATATTAGGGACTTTTTCCCTAATTTTCCTTTCCATGCCTTACTGTCTCATGTGAAACTTAGAGGAGTCAACTGTGGTCCATTTGTTGTCTCCATTATTTTCACTGGATCATTGATTTATATTCACTATATCAGATTTCCATTAAAGATGATACTTCTAAATAAGAGCCATGAAACTGCCTCCTGGCAGAATACCACAGAGGCCATTAAGCTCACTTCTGATTAATTTTTAGAGATTTGGGGTTTCTTCTAGAGAACCAATGACCCATTCCAGGATTGCCAGTTTCATCTGAATTTACTATGGACATTATGCAAAACAAATTGTGGAAGTAATGCAGAAGTTCCAGGAAAGGAGAAGGTGAGCTTCTTGACTGCAAATTGAAAATGCAGTTATAGAGCAGTCAAGTTCCCCTCGACCGTGGAGTCCTTTCTTCTTCTCACTTAGGAACTCTCCAACAACTCAGCCAAAGGGACTTCATTGTGTTTTGCTCCATGACAATTCTTTTCAAAGATTACTTGTAGTTGCATCCCCAGTCTGCTAGTTGTTGCTTTTGTCTACTGAGATTTCCAACATGATTTTGGGTTATTTTCTTAAATTATTTTGCATGTTTGTTTGTTTGTTTGTTTGTTTGATTTTAGTCTGATTAGAATGAGATTTTAGTGACTCAGGCGTCCACTATGTATTGGTTCTGTTTCCCTGGAGATTGGTTTTGTGTTCTTGACTAATGAACATGAAACTCATGACTCAGTTTCAAAGATTATTTAATATCAATGGAATAATCAGGAGTTGCACTTGGCAGAGTTTTAAACAACTTTTTAAAGTTATAGTACTATTTTATTATATGCATAACATAATATCCACATTACATCTTTCTGCTACAGTCCACATAGATCAATAACAGATGAAAAGCTTGGTATTTTGAGTGTTTCATCTAAAATACTTTCATCTATTCTTTTAGGAACCCATGCCATTGCACCTGCATTTGAATTCTCCTGATTATAGGGAACCTTGCTTGCTAAAACAATGAGATAAATGTCTTCATTTATCATTACTTGTACCCAGAAGAACTATGACTGACATTCCTGCAGGTATTCTGGCAAGCTGAAACGTTTCTTACAGCTAATAGGAGGGACTAAGATTCACTAGAAGACAGAAGGGTTCTATTTTGCTCTAAAGACAACTTATATTTTCTAAATTGGGGAGTGCAGATTTCAAAACTTTTCTAAGCCCTCTGCTGTCCTTGAACATTTCCTTTGATAATGGAACCAAAGTCTGCAACAAGGGAACCAAAGTCTGCAATAAGAAGCCTTACATGCTGCTTCACTTACATATTCTGTACTTCTGGCTTTCTAACATATTCCTTTAAAACAGTGTTTGCAGCTGTGGCAGATTAACCCCAGCCAGCAACTCAGCCCACACAGGTGCTCATTCATTCCCCTGCAGTGTGATGGGGGGAGAATCAGAGGGTAAAGGTGACATAAACCCATGGGTTGAGATAAAGACAATTTAAAAGGTAAAGCAAAAGCTGCATTCCAAAGCAAAGCAAAACAAGAATGAATTCCCCACTTCCCATGGGCAGGTGTTCAGCCATCTCCAGGAGAGCATCAACTATGACCAGGGAGACAAATGCCATCACTCTGAACATCTCCTGTTCCTTCCCCTCCCCCCAGCTTTACATGGAGCCACATGGGCTGGGATATCCCTCAGATCAGTTGGGATCAGCTGTCCCAGCTTTATCCTCTCCCAATCTCTTGTGCCCCCCTTGCTGTTGGGATGGGATGAGGAGCAGGAAGGCCTTTGGCTCTGTGCAAGCCCTACCCAGCCAGAACTAAAATATCCCTGTATCACCTGCGCTGTTTCCAGCACAAACCCCAAACACAGCCCCATACTCACTATAAGTTCTGCTTATCAATCATCCAACTCTATGCATGCAAATAATTGTCCAACTTTACTACAGAGGCTGAAAAGCTAAAGAGAGGATAAAATACAAGTAATATTTTTATCCATAAAGAGAGGATCCATTAAAAGTTACAATTAAAGCAAATAATAGTAAAAGGCCAGATGATCCTCCTTTACCATATATATAAAGGTCAATCATTCAAAGTTTCCAGTTGTTTCTCATTGTTTTCCAGAGAAAGAAGAATAACTGTTGAGATGTTGACACCACTACATATCACTGTGTGTATAGACATATAATTATAGAAATCATTTTATATGAAGACCTTACAGCCTAAGGGAAGATATGCAATATTAGTAAATCACTTGATTTATTCAAAATATTACTAAATCACATGAAGTTACCACATTTCTGATAGGAAGGACAATATAATAATAGAATATACTGAGGTGGAAGGGAAATAACCAACAGAAAGATTGGTGACTTCTTAATCGTCCTCATTATCATAAGTATTTGTATGATTGTGTCTGTAGGATGGTGAGAAGTTTGGCCATAGCCCAAGAAATACTGTGAGTTATGAAGAAGGAATTGTAAGAAAAGAGGGTCTATGGCCTGCAGAAGAAGGAAAGGATCTGGGCAAAGACAGCAGGAGTGGTAGGAAGAGGTGGAATAGATCATGAGGACTGCAGCTTTAGCAAGACAGAGACAAGATTTAACTGGAAGCAAGGAGGGAGAGCCAGCACCGTGTGACTCTCCAGCCAGTGTTTGCTGCCACTGGTATTGCAAAAGAAATCTCAGGAATAAAATTTTATTTGAGACAGAATAATTTATATAAGTCATGATCTTGGCATTTGGTGGAGATACTATAATTATAAAAACTTGATCAGATCTTCCAGTAAGAAATCCTGTACGGTGACAAGTAATATTCAGGTCACACTTCTCCTTTGAAGTTTTAATGGCCACTACAATTTTATGTTAGTCACTCACTCATGTTTGAAGTAGGTGTGCAAAGCCTTGGCTGTCTCCATTTGTCTATAACTACTTTAGAAGCTTCTGAAGGCACTGAACTCATAAAACTGCAGGCTTCAAAGAGCTTATTCAAAGATTCCATTCTGCTGCTGCCATTTATCAAAGGGACACTTTTAAAATATATAGGTCTTTATAATAATTTTTTTTTAAAATATAAACCTGACAGTGGGGATGATTAAAACAAAATCTCCATTGGCTTCAATGGCAGCAGGACTGAATTCCATAGCTTTAAATATAATATTTATGTTTCTACAAATAATATTATAGTAAAGCAAGTTCCTAATATAATGAAGCACAATTAATTTTCCCCTCTTTGTTCACTACCCCCCTCCCTCCAAATAATTGTTTGGAACTTCACTGTGTGTTTAACTTTGAACTTTAAATCAAATTTTAAATTTAACCCCACAATACAGAAAAGGACTGTCTCTCCTAAAGAAAATAGAAACTCACTGTTTCTAAGTAGAATTAATTCCTTTTTCTCATGCAAACCTGAAGGGTCAGTAGAATGTTAATGTTAGATTATCATTGATTTAAAAAATAAATCCTAATCTATTTTATTTTGTTCTGTCATTTATCAATTCCATGATAGATCCTCCTGATTTCTAGTCCATGATTCTAGATAAAACACATGACATTGAGTTATTTTTTATCCCATTTAAACAAGAATAACAATTCTTACCTACATGACATTCACAGGACATGGTCTCCTGCCCAATCCTCTTCCTCAAAACACAGCAGGAGACTTGCCATTGACTTTATCAGATGAGCCCTTTAACTCCTCATCTTCTGTGAGGAATCATGGCCTGTGGGAAAGTGGTAGTTGATGTCTATGGAATGGGTATGATATCAGCTAAAAATGATTTTAGAAATGCATCTTTAGGGTTATAAAGTGCTCCTACTTTTCCTTAATCCAGCTCGGTTGCTTGTTTTGTTTGCTCCAGGAGAGGACATCATAACATCACATCTGTTGCCATGGGAATGGCTGTGATTTTGCAAATTCAGCTTTGTGTCTTCATGAGATCAGGCAGAACAAAAGAAATGGGCAATAGGGGAAAAGGCATTGTTTAAGAACAAGGGCAATTTGATTCTAAATTCAAGCCTAAATCCTTTGTCTTTATTGGGGTAACTCCCCATCCAACACATTTTGAAGTTACTCCTTTTCTGTTGTTACTTACAAGGTTTCCCTGGTTGCCTTAGGGAGGGAATTCCACATCCAGTCTGCTTGAGCACTGCCTGGCAGAGTGGCCTGATTTGAGTCTCTGGACTCATAGTACAAGTGAACAAAGATAAAATAATGATATTGTAAACACAGGTTATAGCACTTCACTTTTCTTAGTTTGGAGTAATTCCCCCATCTTTCCAATCACAAATTACTTTATTGTGGACTAATTTCTCTGGTTTGGACAGGAATTATTTTTTTGTTCCTAAAATGAAATTATTACTATTTTAGAGTAAATTTCCCTATTACAGAAAATATACTGGAATACCTAAATGACAAGTATCTGGTAGATGCCCTGTTCACACAAAACTTCAGAATCTGGGCTTTTTTAATAACTGCACCAAGCTTTTAAAAAAAATTTTGCAGTAGCATTGTTGCTTTCTCTAATTTAACAGGGGAAGAAATTTGAGGGTTGCACTACATCTACCAATCATTTTTTCCAACGTGTTATTTTTAATTCCCAGCTATTCCTGGAATACATACTCCTGCTTGGAAAAGCATGACTCTGTTAATGGCCTGCTTTAGAAGTAAAACAATTGCCAATCAATAAAAATTGGCATCGATGATATTTGAGAAATACAGACAATCCATGGTCTCCATAGTGCAGTTCTGAAATATCAGGGTAAATTATGGGCTTTCTTGGAGTGTTGTACAAATTTCTGTTTCATTTTTGCAGAACCATTTAGGAAGGTCAAAATACTGAAATAGTCCTGCACCTTATGTTTTTGACTGGACTTGTGTAGCAGTTAAAGAGTTTACCACTCTCTGGAGACAGATTTGACTGATTTTAATTTATTTTTTTTTCTGGATAGACAAAACTAAATTCCCTGAGACTTACAGTCTTAGTTTCAAAATAATTTTGACAAACTACTGGAAGTCTAGGCCTTTTTCCTACACACACAGTGAGACCCTTTATAGTAAAATTGAGGTATTTATTTGAAAATCCAAAGTTTTTATATTCTGTAGTAAGACCCTGTTTGGGAGTCTAACAGTATTGTGAATGCTGAATATTCTTCCCTACTCTCCACATGTTAAATACTCTCATGTGGAATTCATATCTACATGTGGAATACTCTCCACACGTTAAACTGAAGATGTGTAACTTTGGTAAACTCTGGGGTACAAGCTCTCGTTCCTCTAATGAAAAATCTGAGGTGTAATCTATAATCTATTTCTTACAGAATTTGATGACAAAGGGGCTCGTTTTTAAAGTGGGACTTACCCAGATTTCCTCAGATGTCTCCAGATGTTCCATGTGGTTGCAGTGTGATATTGGAGATGTGGATGTGCCATAGCTGTGCACGATTTCGAGTTCTCCAAGTTCCTGAAGTCCTGTCTGACAATCAGCCTCTGCCTTGTGCTGCCTCAGGTAAGACCAGGAGGGGACATGGGCTGGTTCCTTCTCGGGAGGCTGTTGCAGTTTAGACCTTCACAGAGCCAGAGAAAGAACAGGATTGTGATTTTTTATTAATTTCCACCCATTGCAGCCAACAATGTCTTCTTCAATCATCCGTCACAGGATAAAGTACTGAAACAATCCCAGGGGTGGAAGGTGACACCTTTTTTGTTTGTTGTACAGTGGTTTTAAAGGGAATTGTACTTCAAGGCACCTCTGATCAGCGTTATTACTTGACTAAAATATTTTTCCTCTATGATAAACTGTTGAATAAGTGCATTGATTCTTATGGTTTGAACCTGGGTAATGAATTTGTGGAATGTGAGGTTGATCAGACCAAATATTTATGGTAGACAGAATAAAGAGGCCAAAGCAATCATTGAAGTACATTGACTAAATATTTTGAGAGCTACTGAAAAATTCTTCTGTCCAAAAGATGGTGTTAGCAAACAGTTACAGACTTGAACTGCAGTCTTCAGAAGTGTGCACCTTGGCACAACTGTAGAAAACAAAAAGGTGAAAAAAATGACAAACAGGTTTTTAAAAATATGGAGCAACTCTAAAATATTTCAAAACTGCTCCATGAAAAGGGGTGCAATAGTGTGTCTAGCTAAACTGGCATAATTGTATCAAAAATTCAGCTTTAGTTTTGCTGTTTATTTCAAGCCCAGAAACACTGTAAAGCTGGTCTTTCCCATTTATAGCATTCTTTTCTAACAAATTGTACCACCTTTCTTCACTTTATATGATTTACTTATGTAAAGCAAACACGCACCACACAGGAAAAATTGTTGAAGTATGAGAGCAAAGCCACATCTGAAGAAACAGCTTGAGGACAAAGCTGTGATCACATGGGAGCAGCTCTCACTGAGGTTCTGAATATATTTTCAAAGCAGGATTTTGTACCTGATGAGTTGCTGTATTTAAATTTCCAAATAAATATTGGTATTCAGGGAAAGAGAATTACTAGAGGCATTATGAGTCTGAACACTGTGTCAAAAGCAAAGGCTATGCTTGTTTAATAATGTAAACAAAATGGGAACTCTCACGTCTGAAACACTTTGAATCACATCACAAGAATATGAAAAGAGCACCTGAAATGATGCAACAGGGATCAAATGTGGATCTGGGTGGAATCTTTGATGCAGAATCAAACTATCAACTCTGTGCATTGGGTAGACCTTCTCTGCTGATCAGGATTGGAATGCTTTTCTTAAATGTCATAAGCACTCTCTAAAGTTCTTCGTGAGTTTTTAGCAAAAGATAACACATTGACATAAATTCCATTGTGCTGAACTGTTAACACCAAGAGAAAGAAAGCTAAGTTGTCAAAAGCATACTTACTAAGTTCAGACTTCTCCTAAGGTAAAAATAACTCACTGTTGAAAAAACAAGATGAAGACACAATGATAGTGGGAGATACTGTGAATGCATTCTGAAATGAAGAAACGTTGTTACTGAAATAATAATTTTTAAAAAAGGCATTACTGAGTAGAACCAACTCAATAAAGGAGATCCAGAAGAGTTACATCCATTCTTAGCAGTAATTTTTTCCCATTTTTCTCTTCGGCCTTAACTGAGCCCAACTGTTAAAAGCCATCAAAATGCCCTGATGTGAATATTTAGAAGACGTGATTATCTCTGGCCTGCTTCTGTGAAGCAAAACTTAATAGTCTCATAGTTTGAGAGACAGCCTGTACTACACATCTCAGGGACCAAATGTCAGGAAAGGGATTAACAAACTACGTAGAAGTTGTATTCACTAGAAAATTTAACAGAGCACCAAAAGGAAGTTGCAGACAAGGTGGGTCCTTAAAAAGAACCATTCCATGTTGAGGTACCTGGACAGCTGCTGGTTTCACATTCCTGTCAGATTGAACCTTAGGGAAAGTACAACTGGCATGGGAAAAAACCTTCTGGAAGTTACAGAAACAAAACATTGATTATTTTTTAAATATGAAAAAGAACAAAACCCCCTCAATAAGTTTGTATAGGATGAATCTTTCTACCAGTGGTGCAATCTTCTGATCAATCCTCATCTTAAATACTGAGTTAGAATGGAATTTGCTGAATAACAAAGGCTCATCATAATTTGGCCAAGATGGGATTCCATGAAAGGTCATAGATAATGGATTACAAGTTGCAACTGCCTCAATTTTTTAATTGTCTATTATATCAATGCAAGTATAGCACAGCCTGGCTTTTATGGTCACAAGTACTTGGAGAAAATGCAGCCTAAATTCCAGAGAAATTGGTTTTTAAAAAAAGCATCAACAACATAACAGCTTTTTCATAAAGACAGTGCCACTTTATTAGAATTACCAGGTCTGAGACCTGTGGATGAACAAAAACAAGAGGTCCCCAAATGTCATCACCACAAACCTAAAAAAGAGTGATAAAAATGACCCATATTTCTAACTGGAAAAAAACCAAACAAACCCAAGATAAATTTCAGACAGTCTTTGTTAACCCAAGGCAGACAACAGTCTGTTCTTATAAGTATCAGGTATTGTCACTCACTCCTGGTCAGTTTTACAGGAAAGATTGAAACTTCTCAGACAAAACTCGTGACAGTCTACAAGGGCATGGGCAGGATGAGCAAGAGGCTGTTACAACTAGTGGAAGCAGTGATTACGTCGTTTACACACTTTTTTTTTTATATATTATTGTTCAGATGTAGCTAAGGTTGGAAGGTAACAACCCAATGCTTTTTGGTTGCAAATGATTTTGTTATATCTTTAACACCAAGGCCATTTCTAAACTTGCATGGGAATATTTTTCTAAATCTCCCGTGGCAATCACTCTTCAGGGTGACAGCCACTTCAGGAGACTGCTTTTTAGGTCTTTTCTTACACTAAGTAATTTTTATATGTGCCCATCCAGCTTACAAAGTTCCTATCCACCACTTTCCCGTTCTGTTAATTTTTTTAGGAATGCCCTGAGGCTCCCCTTTCCTTCATTGTGTCAGACACTATGGATGTCCTCCCAATACTCAGACATGCCCAGATCTGAGTCCTTCCAGCCCCACAGGGACTCTTTCCATGCCCACACCACTCACTCTTCATACTTTATACACGTTGGCCCCTTATGGCTTGTTCCCTCCACACTCATTTCACACCACTATTAATTCTCCTCTTTCTACAGTGGGAAGACAAGCAGAGATGAGGTATTTTGTTGTCAATGCTTCATGCTGCTAATAGCTTTGATCTGTGGACAATTACAGATCCTAATGTAGCTCTGCCAGCTCAATATTTGAGCTTCATATATTCCCTGTTTAGCTTTTTTTTTCCTCATTTGATTCTGCTTAAATCTGTAAATACCTCTGAATTTATGCCTAGGACATTCTTTGAGAAATGGTGGAGCTGATTGGATGTATTATTCAAAAGTTTCCATGTTACAGCCTAAAAGACAAGTGACACCAACCTAGAATAAAACCCTGCTCCATTTGGCTCCCTGTTATCTGCAGTAGCTTTCCTGGGGTGAGCTATTTGGAGGATGTACAGAAGCATGTGTGACTTTCATGTTGCTATTAAGGTGAGACCATTGTGCCAAGAGCTGTGACGAGTTTTCACAAAGATAGTTTGAAAAGACAAAACCAGGACACTGGCTTTGCTTCACAGGTGGGTGAAAGAAGGCAAGGGGCACAGCCAGAGGAACTAGGAACCAACAGCCAGCCAGAGAAAGTTCTGTGATCAAAGTCCAAGAAAAGGGTTCTTTTTTTTTTTTTCATGAAATTTGCCATTAGAGATATTGAGGAGGCCTATGTATTAAATTCCTGAGTTTTGAGGCACTGTAATAGAGCTGTCAAACAAAGATATAGAAAGTGCCACTGTTTCCACGAGACATGACAAGCTAAGGATTCCCAACAAAGTAAGGCCACCTGAAGAGGGATAATGAAAGTGATTACATCAGCAAAGAGGAAGGAACAATCCAGGTAAAGAGTTGGTGAATGTTTGATCTTGGAGGGTTGCTGTTACCTCCAGTGCAGTCATCCAAAGCTGTCTAAAAATTAAATAGGCTAAAAGAACAAGAATGCCTAGGATTTCTTCCAGGAATTTCTGTAGTTACCTACTAGGCATCAAAGGAGACTTCTTTTGAACCTTCAAATATACAAGGAGGTCACATGCACTAGTGACTGCAGATTTGGTAACCTATTATTCATTATTTTCTTTTATTGATTGTTTTACTGTCCCCAAGGCTTGTGTGTTGCTTTCTGCACCACAAAAAAAAAAAAAAATCTGTAAAACCTTGAGGTTTTTTTACAGGAGGAATAGCAGCTGTCTCTCCTTGTTAATGACAATAATAGCATATTTTTTCCCTATTAATTGTAATTAAGGGGTCTCATATGAATGTTAATTCAAATTTTTATCATTAATGATGTCTTGTAACCAGGAAAAAAAAGACAGGTTGACCTAAGATAATCTCTTTTTTAAAGATGACTTTTAAAAACATAAAGTTGCAACAAATTAATTACTTGGCTTACCACTTCATTAATTTATTTTTAAAAACAAAACATGATGACATGCCATACTTGGGTTATGCTGGCATTCAGGACAAAGAGGCAAGCCAAAGCAATGATAAAATTGTGGAAAATAAAGTATCACTCACAGCTATTAATAGCCACTAATTAAACGGATGCAGTTAGAAAAATAATCTACTTGTTTTATAACTCTAGGTGGCAGCAGTGGAACAAAATAGAGAAAAATGTATGATTATGATCATACTTGCTCCCTGTTAATACAAAATCCATTAATTAAATCCTGCTGATGCTGTTGCATGAACATGGTGTTACTTTTACACTCTAGATGGCAGCAGCATCACAAAATACAGAAAAATAAGATTAATTGTGTTCATGCTGTGTCTGAGAATGCAGCCCCTTCAAAATTTTTAGAGGTTAAAGTTGGAGAGGTCGAAATGCAGATTTCCAGTAGACATTTCCCACCACAAAAGGAGAAAAAAAGCCCCAACAGTGATTGTAAAATAACAGGTACAATTACAGGTAAATAACTTCTGAAGCAATGCGATGTTTTGCTATTCTGGGTTTTCCTAATGGAGAATGGATGTGCAGAAAACATAAATGACAGCACCTCTGCAGGTGAGTGTAGTATAATGATCCTAAAAAACATATGCATATGCATACCTGTCATGATTTTTTGCACTAGGAGAATTACAGCTTTTGCCAGAGAAGGCAGTAACAACAACCATCCCATGTATTCAGTCTTGCAAGTGTTAAGTTTCCGCACACATCAGTTGACAAGGACTTCATGTGCATAAAGAGGGGTCAAAAGACTTTGAGGTGAAAAGAAGGCTTTTGCTTTAGAAGACACAAAGTTTTGGTAAAACCCATTTGGAATATTGTTTGCCTAGAAAGCATCATAGATGTCAGCTCAGCAGGAGGGGCTGCAGGTGGAACCACATAAACCCATCTCTCCTGCTTTTTTCTCTCCTGAGGGAAAGAAGGTCCCAGCTGGATAAAAAGCTCCAGTAGTCCAGTAATACCTTCAAATTCAAACCATGACCTGCCAGGGGAGGTTACACAGAACATTATTTAAGTACCTGAGTCTGTTGTTCAGGTTGCTGTGGGTGTTTCTCCTGTGTAACTATACTGAGCTATGGCCAAAAGAGCAGAGACTGACCAGCAATGTAATGCACCACCAAGGCTAAACATGGATATTAAGGGAAATCCCGTGTATGAAGAGATTCTTTTGGGGACTTGGTTGTCCAGCTGGCTGCTTTATTATCCTCGGACTCAGAGGCTTCTGAAAGGGTGGAGAAGGTTATCCCTGGTCCAGTTTTCTTTTGACATTTTGTCAGGAACAGGTTGTTGCCCACTGCCATGTCAGGGTCATATTATGGGGGTGGTTCCTTTACCATTTTTGGGGAATGTGCCTTGTTTAAAGGTACAAATCTGTGCTGAGATGTCTCACTGGGATCTGTTAGTGTGATCCAAGAATAGGACTGAGAGAGACTCAAACATTAATTGGGATTTTCCCTTTGTTCTTTGATCATTTGACACTCACTCATTATGGAAAGGTTCTTGCTCTGTGGTGCATAATTTAAGAATGGATTTTTAATTAAATGACTATTTTGTTTTAAAAATCATTACATCTGTCTAGCAGAAAAAGATTAAAATGGGAAACTAAAGCTGGGCTGGTATCACCAGTATTAAGCTAAAGGAAAAGTTAAGGCAGTCCACTTACTGAGTAAATACAAACTGAAGAATTTTTTAATATAAATATATTTGTAAGCTATTGGTAAATCAGGTCTGAATTGTTAAGTCAGGTCTAAATTATCAGTTCCAAAAATTGACTATAAACTTTAAATAATGTATTATGAACTCTTTGATTATAAATCCTAAAGAATTCTATCCTGTGAATATGTCACTCAGAAATTACATTAATATTTTGGCAGGGAAATGAAAAAAAAACTTTAGTATCTGAACAAAACTCTGAGAAAGAGATGGAGTTCTCTTTTCAGTTCCTCTACAGTGGCTAATACCTTCCTTTTCTCAAAAGTAAACACCTCCAACTATTATTTCAGGCTACTTAAGACTACTGCAAAGTTTTTTGGCACTTTTTCCAGCTGAGCTCCAGTAGCTTTTAATAAACAGGCCTAACTGCATTTTCAAATACTAAAATTAAATTAAAAATATTTTGGATGTCTCTCACCAAGGAAAGCAAGGATGAAAGCAAGTACAGGAAAAATCAGATACTGAAGACAGCAAAAAATTTTCACCTGTATTCTTTGCTCTTACAGTCTCTTAGAAGAAGAGATGAAGCAATTGCAGAGCCAAGCGGTGGTGCTGGTTCTGTGCCCCTCACCTGAGGCTTCCTCCACAGCCCAGAAAGGAGCCCATGCACTGGGGAGTTCAGACTGCTCAGGAGATGTGCTGAGGCTTCTATTTTCTGGTGACTACCAGGTGCCACCTGCACTCTGAAGTGTGTGACAGGCTTCCTGTCCTTGGCAGCCCTGCATAACTCCATGGTCAGTGATGGGTCTGAGATCAGAGATTTCTGAGGATTTGGCTCAGCTCAGCTTCTGTCCTGCAGGGACAAGGACCTGCTGGGAGGCTGTTCCAAGAGACAGCGATTCCATGGAAATAGTAGTTTTTTCCTGTTAAAGTGAGAGTCCTATTGAACTTAACACTGTGCCCAGATGTGTATTTGCCCATCTGCTGTAGCCAGATTCCCAGACAAAGCTGTTCCACTGGTGGCATGAGAAGGCACAGTGAAAGTAAGGGTTGTATCTTTCATCTGGGCAAGAGCTCTCTGTTCCTTCTCTGCTTTGAATTGATTCCTTCAAAGCTTGGACAACTCTTGATAGCAGAGATCCCATTAGATGGTGCCAGCTAATTTGTTGGTGGGATGAGGGCAAATACAGCTGCTTGCCTTCTCCTTAGTATTATAGATACATGTAGTAATAGTAGTGGTGTTATTTTCTGCCCACTGTTAATTTGTCAAGTGAATAACAGCTATGTACTGCAGGAGACCAATCTGCAGGGTTCGTTGTTTTATTTCCTCATTCTTGCAATGACTCTGAGTATTTCTTTAGAAGGAAGTTCCTGTGCCTGAGGCCATAATGTACATACCTGCTGTCTGACCTATAGTTGCACAGAGAAAGGACTGAAGACATGTTCTAGAAACAATCCCTTGGAGTGGAGTAATGCAGGAGGAGGAATGACACACAAGAAGCCTATAGACTGTATGTTTTCTCTGGAGAGGAAAATGCATTAAGACACAAACATTTGCTGCATGTGCACGAGTGCCCGTCTCGCTGACACAAAGCCACTTCACTGAAGAGCTCTCTCAGCCTGGGAGGAACCAGCATCAGCCACAGACCTAAACTGCTGCTTGCTTTGTGAACTCCTGCAGTGATCAAGCATGGAGGTGTCTTAAATTACTGAAATGAGGCAACAGCTGAAGATGCTGAAAAGTACTGGCTGAGATTGTCACAGAACCCTTGCAGCAGAATCTCGTTTCTTTGAAATATTCTCCATCATTTAAGTTATTTTTTTCCTATTCTTTGTAGATAATTCCTGTGGTTTCCAGCACACAGTCCCGCCCCCAATGCATAGTCTCACACTGTAGGCTACACCATAAATCCTAAAGAAAGTGACTCACCAGCTCCTTGGACTGCCTCTGGCAGACTTTCTCTAAATTTAGTGCCTTGGAAATATCACTAAGAGCAGGGAAATTCTCCAGCTAATATTTGAATAAAAAAAGAGATCTTTGCTTAATAGCATGTGAAGGTTATGTAGTGAGGAGCACTTTTCTGCAGGTAATATAAACTGATGCTTAGTATAAATGATCATGGCGAGATCTTTCATTAGAAGTCCATGAAATAAAAATAACCCAGATAAAATTATATCAGGAATATAAAGTACCATTTGGGTGAAAGCACTGTGCTGAATCAATTTGTCATATTGATCAGCATATTGTTTCTGACAGAGCTGCTCATTTGAAATCATCTTCACCTGCTTTTTGCTGTTGTGGGATATTGCAGCGTAGAGCTGTGGAGGCTCAGGAGCTGGGGGCTGGATCTGCTTTACAAAGCCCTGTAACACATCCCCCCTCCTCCTGCCCAGATGCAGGCTGTCCCCTCCCCCAGCAAGCAGCTCCATCCTCTTTCACACACCTCAAACCTCACCTGGCTCAGCTCTCCTGCCCTGTCTACACGGCCCAAAAAACCTCCAACCTCTTCACGTTCCACCTGCAGCAGCTCCTTGCTCCTGAAGGTTTCCCATCACCTCCATGTGTGAGCAGCCAGACTCTCCCATGGCTGACCAGCCAGCTCCCTTTCCCCTGAAAGGCCCTGCTACAGACCTAACTTTCTGTATCCATAGGCAGAAAAGAGGCAGAAGTAGGCAAAGGGTCTGGACAGGGAATGTGGAGCTATGGTGGGAACACCTTATGGACTGATAGCATAAGAGCTGTGTGCTAGACTGCGATGGACTGAGTGTTTTCACATATGGAGAATGAAGTTGGCCTTCTCCAGCTACAGGTCAGACATAACCTAGCTGAGATGATCTTCTTCAGTCCATGCAAACATCAAAAATTTCATGCTTTGAACTGAAGAGCTCAAACCTAAGAGAAGAAAAAAAATATCTCAGCATTTCAAACTGAAATTAACTGTTATCTTCAAAACATGAACAAGCTGCACCAACAACACTCTCTGCTAAACATGCAGATTCTTAGGTTGGTTTTGCTGAGAACTAAAAAGTAACAATTCAACATAAGTCTTAATATAGGCATGTGTCTGTCTGGCATGTGCAAGAATTTCCTCCAGTACTTTCTTAATGCTACAAAAATCAGTAACACCAATGACAGATTCAGCAGCAAATACCTTGAACTTTGGGAGAATGACTTGGCACCTGACCCCAATGCTGTTTCAAAAGGACAGTACTCCCATGGAGTTTACCAAGCCTTCCCTCAAAGGTTACATGTCAAAATGTCACCAGACTGTATTACCAGAGCCTTCAGAAAATGGTAGTACTCAAGTAAGATTAATTTTTTGGTTTACAATATTTCTACTCTGATAAGGGGATAGGCAGATACAGGTTTTTAATTAAAAATTTAACCCTTTATGTTCAGTCTTAACTGCTGCCTTCAAACTGGATTTTACTACATCTAATTTTTCCAGACTCAAATAGGTGAGTGGGAGACCATTTTTTCCACTTCTTTTTGTCCTGTCAACAGAATTATATACTACATTTCATGTAATTAGATGTACACATAAAATGTATTGAATGAAGCTGGGTAGGTGATACAAGCTGAAATTTGAAACAGAGAAGTCTTGACAAACTGAGAGTAAATGCATAAAATATGTATGCACATGATGGAACACTGGAAACACAAGCTCTAACTACAGTTTCAGCTCCAATGTTATGGCATCAGGTCTTGAGTTGCAGGTTTTCCAAGCCCAGTGGCACAAAAAATACATCCTTTGCTTTTAAACAGATTGAATTTTGTGTAGAATCATTGACAGACAATGGCAACGCATCTACTCTGTACAGAAAAATATGCAGAAAATGAAGTATGAAGTGTAATCTCTTTATCAAAGAGAAGACAGGAATCCTTCTGTGGTCTTTGATACAGAATTAATTTCAGTAATCTTAATTATTTTGCCCCTGTCATAATATCTTTATTGCACCATGAAATGGTGTTTTCCTAAGAGAGAGCAAACAGTTTGGGGATTTTCCTTTCTTTCTTACTCAGTTTTGTTTTGGTTTCGGTGGGAGTATATATTGTTGGTTGAGTTGCTGACAAAGAGGTCCTGAGGGACCGGAAAGGATGTGTGTGTCTTGGAATGCAGATGTAGGTGGCATATTGGCCTTATGATGGATGCACAGAATTGAGGAGTGATAATTCACCCCAAATCCCCGCTTGTAATATTTTGATGTATTATGACCATATAATCTTGTGTATTAGTAACAGATTATAATATGTATATTTATGGGGTAGTATTTAGCCAGATGAGATTTGCTTATGTAAATTCTACTACCTGTCTTTGAAACTGATAGTGGCTGTTACTTAATGGTGCTCCAAAAAGCACATTGTAAGTTCAGACTTAGTGTGTTTGGAGATTGTGTGCTTGGAGAACTCTCTCAATGTTTATTTGTTTCTTCCCTATTGTCTCTTCAGGATTTTTAGAAAAAATATATTTCACCCAAGAACTCAAGTCTTCTGATTTGGTGGTATGAATTTCATTTAGTCGTGTGCCCCTTTATGCAGTCTTGATTTAATATGTCATTTTCTTCTTCTCACAGAACAGGGATGAGTGAGCAAGAACCAAAACTTTTCTGACAAAAGAAAGAAAGGCTTTATTATATAAAGCTTAAACAGAAAAGCAAGAGTGACAGGATTTCCATACAACTGAAAGATTATCTTCTTTAAATGTCTAACTCATGTTTGCTCTTTATGGGCAGATTGTTAGACTGTATGTTCAGCTCTCTCAAGAGGCATTTAGGACTTCAAATGCAATAATAAATTAATATCCAAGATAGAAACAACAGTGAGAGATTCAATTCCAAACCAGAGATGTGAAACGTCTGTGGAATTCCCAAACATTAGAAAGCACAAATGACAGCTTTATTTACTTGTGTGAATAAATACCCAGCCAAGGAGGTAAAACACAAGACCGGCATCATTGGGAGGAGCAGCTCCTTCTTTCATCTCCAAAGAGATGTGACTTACACCAGTGTTACTGCCTGCTTTCCTCCACGTCACTTGGCTACCCCAGCCCCCTGAGAGGCCAAGGACAACAAAGGGAGGGCGGATGAGAGCCCTGGTGTGTGCAGGCCTGGCTCCTCCTGAGATAACTGAGGTTACTCCTGGCAACCAGGAGGGGACAGTTGACACCCATCACCTCGGAAAGGAAACCATTCCTTTCCTCAGAGGCCAACACAAAGCTACCAGATGGGAACAGTTTTCTGTCACTGTCTATCAAGGCTGGAGCACAGCTCTCCAGCCTTCTGTGACATCAATTTTATGCTGAGAGCACAGCAGTCTCAAAAAACACTGAAGAGCCATTTACTTGTGAAGTATAAGAAACATCTGTCAGGGGCTAAAAGTGTTAAAGAAATGCTTAACCGTACATTGAGTTGGCAGAATCTTAGGCTCAGACTACAGGAAAAAACATTAGCAGTGAAAGTCCACAAGATTTATCCTAATTTATCAGATTACTTCCTCAGAAAGTCTCCTTTTGAACTGCTCTTCAACAGAAGAACAAATGTGTAGACTTCAATGCTTAATAAAGCTAAAAGCTTCTCCCTGGGGTAATTGAAATTTTTCTATCAAAGGGTAGATAGACCTGGTTGCAGCTGCAACAAAGAAGAAACATATAAAGCCAAGTGGAAAGCAGTTAGACAGCATTGGTGGTGTAGGACCATTGAACATGGTCTTGCTAATTGGAATCTATAGCACAGGACATTCAACTACATGCTGGGCAAATGACCCTGAAAGTTTCAAGTCTATCTAGTATAAAAAAAAAAAAAAAGTTCAGATGTAAAAATAATCATAGGAATGATGGATTCTGTATCCTTGAATGGGCATAACCAACCAGAGATCTGGGTAACTGGCAAATTTCTTTTTTAAATAAGGCCCTTTGAGTCCCATATATGCATCTACTTTCACAAGCATTTCAAAACCCGTCTTCTAATAATTTCACACAGAGCTTTCAGAGCAGCAATGTTCAAAAGAATGAAAGTAATGAAACACAGCAAAGTTTTACATTTTTATTTCTGTACTTTGGGAAAATTCCTATTGAAGACAGAAGGCAGTTCAAATTGGAATTGCTTTACTGCCAACAAAAATGTGTGACTCTTGATCTAATGAAAAATTAGAGAGATTGAAAAGCAGAAGTAGACTTAGGAAAGATTTCAGTTACAGCAGGATGCAGCCCTTATTGCATTTGTAGTTCAAACTGTGATCTCTAAGGAGATCTAAATTGCTCTGGAGTGTGGAATTTAGGGTATTTGAGACTTTATTTTCTCAGAGGAACAAGTATGGGTAGCTAAGACATGAGGTTTTATTGTCATGCATTTAGGAAACATATGTTATTTTAATTTAAAAAAAAAAAGTTGTTTAATGATGAAAATATTAAATTCTTAAAACCCTTTGTTACGTGAATTAGAACTTGCTCAAAATGGTTCCAAAAAGTAGAAATTGTTAATTTTTTTGAAGCTTTCACTCTGGTAAACTGATTTGGATAAACATACTTTTATTTTATACTGGAAAAGCTGTTGTATCTGTGATTGTTATGAGTATATAACAACTTCTAAATAGTTGTGCTCACATGCTCTGTACCTTTGTGAGCACCAAAGTATTTCTGGGAAGTGAAACAGCTTCAACAGCAAAAGCTGGAATTACACTTCACACTAACACACCAGGGTGTCAGAAGAAGCTACCCACAAACCTTGTCTGTGCTTCTGTGGCCCTCAGAGGTGAAAGACTCAATGGAGAGGTGGAGAATCTCAGCTTGGCTGCAGCACCTCATTACGGGGCTGTGCTTCTTCCCATGCAAACACAACTTCATTCCAGCTTATTCCAGCGTCTTGATGGGATGTGGCATTGACTGGGTGCTACAGACACGGGCACACAGCTCAGGGAGTAAAAGAACTGCAAGTGAATTCCTGCTCCAGGATGACAAAAAAGTAGATTTTAACTTGGATGTTCAAAATACAGGCTACCATTATGTTGGATATGAATTAATCTTATGGGTCTCTATTGTTGATGTTTGCAACCATCTCTTCCACCATTCTTTTTTAGTGAGAAAAAGCATGTGAATATCACAAGTGACCATCATGTATTTTCATGTATTCCCCAGAACTGTTCTTTCACCCTTGATTTCCCTCATCTATCACTCATTTTATCTAGCATCCTCCCTTACCTCATCTTTTTCATTCATCAAAACCTTTTTCATGAAAGCCTGAATTTTGAGCTTTTCTTCCCCTGTCATTTGAACTTTTCTTTCTTCTGTTGTTCTTTTCCCTCTATTCTTGACTTTTTAATAATTCTTCTCCTTGTTTCTTTTCATGCATACTTCATCCATTTGCACTAATCCTCCTCAGCCCCTCCATCTGACAGATCTAATGCAGTTGCAATAAACCACCTCTTTTCCACTGTCTAAAGCAGCATTTTAAATGTTGAACAGAGGAACTCCTTTCCAAAATCCAGCAGGAAAAGTCCAGGGCTGGATAGATCACTCCACTGAGACAGAACAAAACAAGCAGGCACATACAGCTGTGGTAAGAGCCGGTCACAGCAACCTTAGCACTTCAGGCTCAGCTGATGAGCCTTATGGCAACAAATCACTGGTGAAATCACGTGCTGCAGTGTCTAATACACCAGACAGCCAAACAGCATTTGGCATCAGGGGATCAAACAACTGAGAAAAGGATGTGGAAGCATGCCAAAGGCATGACGTCCTGAGCACTCATGCCATAATTTTACTGATTAGATCAAAAGAATGGTCAGTTTTGTTGTATTTATCAGAACTGTCTATTTTATCACCAAAGAGGCTTAATGAGTTCCCTTTTTCATCTCAACAGATAGGCAGTCTGGGAAAACACTATGCTATTAATAGAATGGTATTTTTAGAAAGATGGAAAAAAGAAAAAGGCAAGAGTCCAGATTTTATCCCACCCTCTTCAATGGCATCTGTGATACAACTGGAACACACGTACCAGAGGAAGGTCACCTCAGTTGAAAGAGCATTTACAGAAGCCACAGGAAACATTTGAACTTCTTGATAAATCCCTTCTCTGAGATACTCTCTGTTCCATATTGCCTCACCCTATCTAGCTACCAGCACAGACGAGTTTGAGGGAATGTAGATTTGTATGATGTGAGTTACCAGCTACTTCTTGCAATCATCAAAATGTGCATGTTTAATCTCTTACTCTGAGTATTAGTATTTAATTTCTTAAATCAGTGCCTATGACTAAAGTAATAGAAAAGGTTCCCCTGATTTTTTGAGGGAGCTGAATGCAATCCATATTGGGAGAACAGCTGATGTTGAGATCCCAACACTGACATATCAACATTCTAGTACTTTGTTTGTAAAATACTTATCTTTGCTCCTGAGGGACTCAGGCTCTGTATTTATCCCTTTATATATGCACATAATGACAAACATACAACAAATACATGTATATGTAATTTATATATATGTGTGTGTGTAATATGCTTTACATTATTGTTGTGCCAACAAATTTGAAGAAAACTCTCTTCTCAACTCCTTCCTTACCAGAAGAGCACAGATTAAACCAGCCATTAAGTCATTCTTATATCCTTTCCATTCAGATGCTACATAAACACCTGTCTATACTTTGCTGTATCGGAGCCTTCAAAAAGTAGAGTGTGTCAAGAAATCTGCTTTCAGAACTCTCGACAGCAGAATGCCTTGAGCTAACAACTGATCTCCTTTTGAAATGAATTATTTTATCCTTTAGATTATATCAGGTAATCCTTTAGGAAAATATATAAGCTTTTCAGTTTGTTTGCTGAGTTTCACACAGATGCATTGCTAACTTCTTCCTACCTCTAAGTTCCCTCCTCTCTCTTCCAAACTGCATTTCTTCATTGGGATTGATGTGCATCCCTTTGCTACTTCAGGTACACCCTTGTCTAAGTGCTAATGTTTCGTGTTTTCATGTCCTGTGGCACTAAATTTCTATACCTCAGATCATGTATTTATGGTAGCAACATGCCCTCTGTCCACCCTCTCTCATGAATTTTGTTCAGGGCATCACTGTCTCTTTTTTAGAGCAGGCCCTGCCTTTAAGAAATTAAATAGAAATACTCAGAACCAGGGGTTAAACATGCACATTTTGGTGATTGCAGGAGTTAGTAAGTGACTCACATCACATAAACCTACATTACCTGAAACCCTGCTCTGGGTTCAGTCCCACACTAGAAATGCAGACATCTCTTTATACAACACTGACATGAAAAGTTGGCCCAGGTGTCAAGTCAAAACAAAGGTAGTCTGGACTTGCCTGAGAACCCAACAAGGACCAAAACTGGATCAGTTATAAAGAAAAACATCACTTTCCTCTCCTGGTTTCCACTGAGAGTATTCAGAAGACAGAAATTATATGGATTTATGTGGGTGGCAAGAGTGATAGGAAGGATATAACTCCTAACACTTGTAGGTAAGAACTTCTGTGCTTGGACACCTGAAGTTAATTCTATGGCAGATTTTCTCACACCATTACATCACCACAAGTACAGAGGAGTACCAAGGTCCCTGTGGAGCTCACTGCATTTACTTCCTGGCTTGGAACAAAGTCACAAGGTTAGTTTGGACCAGCTGCATCCACACCAGCATTCAAAAGAGGCGGATGTGAAGTGATAATGAAAATTAGCAAAACAAGCCAACCCCATGAAAAGTTGGATCGTGAGTGGAAAAACTTCCACCCATTGCACAAAGTCCATTAAACCGCAGTGTTCTCATTGGAGTTCATTAAAATTTCAGTGAAATGATTCTGCAGTTTCTTTGCACAGTGCCAGGATGAATATTGAGTTTACAGCAAGCATTGGCAAGGGCTTCTCATTGCTTTTAGAATGACATTAAACTTTTCATTTTATTTTCCTTACTTTCCTGTGCTGCTACTAACAAAAATGGGAAGACCAGTCAAGCAATGGTAAGGCAGAAGTTCACCAGTGTGAAAAAAAAAAGGTTCATATGTTGTCATTCAGCATGAAATTACTTTCACATAGTAGTTTGTCGCCTGGATGTATATTTTTTCCTTTTTCTGAATATACACATTATCTTGTAGATTTTGGACAAATGAAACCTGAATGATATTGCTCATCATTACTTCAACATAAAACCAGACTGTAATCAAAACCATTCTTAACATTGGTTGTTGACGCTTTCCTTACATAATTTAATTAGCTCAGTGACTTCTTCTTTTTTAGACTGCAGTAGAATACAATAGCAAATACCTACTGCGTTCTGTGGATTCTTAACACGTTTTATCTTTCTAAACATAGATTTTAACCCTACACCTGCAAATCATTTTAAGTTCATTTTGTCTAGACAGATAAATGTAGGTACTATCAGCCATAACACACAAAAAATAAATTGGCTCCAGAGGTTTTTCCCTTTAAAGGTAGGTGTAAAGGACTGAAAAGTTCATTTATAATAGGAACACTCATGATTTATTCTTTCTCTGATTTCCACACCAGACAGAGGGCTTAAAACTGAACTGCACAAGAATGTTTTTACATACACTCACTTAGCAACACCTTTTGTGGGTCCTATTTTCAGAAGTGGTGTCTGCTTACAGTACTTGCAGATGTGGCTGGACACGGATGTGAGGTTCAGCAAACCTCCAGACCAAAATTCGTTCACTGGAAAAGGTCAGGAATGCAGCTGTGAAAGCCTGATGAAAAATGGTAGAGATTCTTCTTCAGCTCAATATTCAAATAGGACAAAAATCACAGTGAAGTAGAAGACAAAACAAATCAAAACAGAAGCTTTTCTAAAAGAGTTTTCTGCAACTACAGGCCCTTTATGGAGCCCAACAGGATGATCTGTATTGAGGCCATATGTCTTCATACCAGTGTTCTACCACAAAATATCAGATCCTCTGTTCTACTTGCACATGTTTACTGGAAGTAATTTTACAAGTTTCCCGGACTTCTTTCTGCCACTCAAGTACCATTCTTAGAACAAAGAAAAAATACATGTAAAATGAGCAAATTTGGAAGCAGGTGATTTTTCAAAAGAACTCCAAGACTTTTGCTGAGTTGTAATGTGGTTTTGTCATTCGGTAAGACATGAGGCCAATATGATCTTGTCTCACATCTTTCAAATATCCACCTGTGTTGTTTGTCTCCACTAAGAACTAACGAGCATCTCAGGGCTCCCTGTTTCCTAAGCTTCTGTGAGGGTTGGAAGTGTGTGGATGGATGTCTCTTATAGTCATCAGCCTTCTGCCAAAATTTCAGAATGAACAATGGAACCAAAAAGGTTTTTAGCCACTTAAAGGCGAAGCTAGATTAATTTTTTATCATTGTTTTGATTTTTATGGCATGAGTTGCTAAGCGTCAACAATTCCCTTCAATGAATGGAATATAGGACCCAGGTTGTTACATTGTAAGTAAGAGCATGAGCCTGAATTTAGTTGACCTTGGGTTTTGCCTATTTTTTTAACAAAATATGCTAAGAAAGGATGCTTCTGAGCTTTTATTTTACTGAAAGGTAGGAACTGTGCTCTATAGGAACTTGTTCTTTATCAGAAAAGGCACTCAAGTTATTTGGCAGTTAAAAACTACAACATTCTTTTCAAACAAATTTTCAGCCTACTAGTAGCATAAGAGGAATATCAATGTGTGCATCTTTTCAGAACTCATCTCACTTAAGGAGATCACTATTCTAAACTGTTATATTGTTGATTTCAGTTGTCCCACTCTTGCCCAGGTCTTTGAAAATAGCTAAATTTTTTTCACTTTTGACTGAGGTGAACATTAACAGAGCCTGATGTCAGAAGGTCCCTGAATGACAATTCCATTGTGACCTTCAGTTTCACAGATGATTCCATTAATCCATGTATGAACTAGAGCATACTCAATATTGATTTAAAAATTGATAGTGATAGGAATCTAAAAAGGCCTGTATATTTTTCCTTCCTGGATACTTGCAGATTTTGGACAAAAATCACGTTTTCAAAATAGGGAAACTCTGCTATGATATAGTTTCACTGTGAGTTACATTTTCAATGGTTTTATGGCTTTTTCCTGGACCCTCTCTAGTATGTCCACATGCTTCCTCAATTTTAGAAAACAGAATTTGAAAGGCTAGGAGTGCGGGTTGGTTATTTATTAGTTGAAATCAATTCTTGCAAAGTTTTCTCTGTTGAAAATGTGATTTATATTGCTCATGCTATATCACCATCATAAATGCCTTTTCCACCCTAAACAGAGTAGGCAGGCGTTATTAACTTTCATGAATTCACTTTGAAGGCTGTTTCAGAAACTTCTTCAGCCTCCCATTGTAAACATTTTCCAGACTATGTTGATTAATGGTCAGTCTATACCTTTTGGGGAGCCTTTCTGCTGGTCATGTCTTCTGTCTTTCACAGCCTCAGTCTCTCACGGATCATTATCCCCTCTGTGTCCGTGATGTATTTGATGACAACATCCTAATCCTTCAGCGTTTAATGCTTCACCCTTCACTTTGCTCACTCAAACAAGGGAAACCTTCTTCTCCTCTTTGCAGCCAAGGGTTCCAAGGATACAGAATCTTGCAGCTCCTGAGTCCAACTTCTGGCATGATGCAGTTTGCTTTGCCTCCTGAGCTGTGGAATTTTTAGAGAGGACAGAGAATGGTTCAGCCAGATTTACCCAAAGTTTCTCCTGGACTGCAGCAGGTCTAGGAAATGAAAGTGGCAGTTTCACTTGTGGGTGTTGCGAAACGAAACCAAAAAAATGAAACGAAAATGAAACCTTACAAAGTCTCATTAAAAAAAACAATTAAGTAGCTACTATCAGAAGAATTCTTGAGTTCTTGAATCTGGATCCTCCCTTTTCTTATTTTAGTAAATGTTTAAAGCAATTTAATTTAGTAGTTACTCATAATTTACATTCAGTGACGACTAAACTTAGAACAGATTCACCATCTACGTTCTGGCTGATGTGCTGGAAATTATTATGGCCCACAACCTGCTAAAGCCCTTTTCTGCCCCTATCTAACCCAGGAACAGCAATCTGCCTCAAAACTAACATGCAAACGACCCTGTCCCTTTAACCACTATCATCCTCACACTTCCAGAAAAACAAACTTTATCAGGCAAATTCAGGTGCAGATTGCATTTGCTCAAGCCAGTCCTTGTTATCACTAGAGCCCAGAACTGTCTCCCAGTTCTGCAAATGTGGACACCCAGGCAACCTCACACAGTTCTGGAGTAATTTATTTTTTTTTTAACCCACGTCCTGTTTTTATTCCTAAGGACAGCAGCTCATGCATAGTTCATTTCTGGTTTGGTATTTTTTAGCCTCAGACATCATTTTTTAGCAGTTGACATCGAGACTCTGTGTCTTTGTAGCCAAATAAACAAACATCAGTCTATTCAATCTTGGGGCAATGAAAACTTTTAGCATAGAATTTTTGTAGCACAACTGTTTCCTTCAAATTATCTGGTTCCTTTATTCTGGAAAATCCTGAGTGGCCTCTGCCAACAAGAAAAGAGGCACCTTTTTTCAAGAAAGGGCTCTCTTGCCTATGTGGAGCCTTGGCACTTTGGACAGAATAAATTTTGGGTAATTAATAAAGATTAAAACAAAATTTAGAATAAAAGGTACCCTCCAAAATTTATGTGGAATAAATATTATGCAAGATTAGGAATATTTGTGCACACAACATGGGAAAAAATGTTCAAGCTGTCGAACCTGTATCTTTCCTTTAGTTATGGCACATCAGGATCACAGAACCACAGAAACACTGAGGTTGAAAAAGACCTCCAAGATCATCAGGTCCAACCATCAACCCAGCACCACCTTGTTCACCACTAAACCATGTCTCCAAGTGCCACCAGCACACATTATTTGTCCATTTTGAACATTGGCACCTCCTTACCCAGTAGCCAGATTTCTCAACACTTTTTTGGCCTTTATTGTCCAAAATCCTCACCTGTCTTACAGACATGGTTACAACTGGCACAAAAGCAAGATTAACATGAAGAAACTAAAAATGAAAATATCTGACAGGTAAAATTAACATCGTGGACTCCTGGTCGTTTGGGTCTGATGCCCACTGGGAGAGATCAGCAGAAAGAGCATTAGAAAGCATTGCTATTGAAATGGCCTTAGGCTGAGATGGGAGATTCAGATTAGATATCAGAACAAAAAAAAAAAAAAAAA
>VWZU01006587.1:244268-283273 GCA_013397095.1 Sterrhoptilus dennistouni | reverse complement strand
GGAAGGCAGAGCGCTGGCGGGGCCGGGGGGAGCCGATGAGCGGCGCGGGGATTCCCTGAGCGTTCATTTTTTGGGAAGGGTGGGTGGGCGTGTGGGGGAATTGGTGTTGGAAGATGCAGGGGATTTTGGGTGGGATGGGGTGAGCCGGGTCGGTAATAATGATTTTAAAAAATTTTAAATAATTTTTTTTAAAGATCTCGAGTTTATTTATGCCTTCAGAAATCTTCCTTCACCATCACCCTGCCTGGAATGTCAGGATGGTACAGGATCAATGCAGAATACTCTCAGCTGTTGCCTGTCAGTCATATTCCCCTAAGCCTGGCTTCAGATGTTTAAGAATCTCAGCTCTTTTTATGGCAGTAGGCTCCTGCCTTCCTCTCCAGAAGGGCTGATTGCAGCCAGTATTGTGAGCGCGCAGCGTGGCTGTGTTCTGGGAGGATTTAATCTCGGGACTTTCTTTAGCCATTGTGCCTAACTACATGTGCCGTGTGGCATTGCACAGGCAATTCTAATTCTGCACTTGGTCTGGGGCTGTCCCATTTGGTTCCCCCTCCCCCCTGCAGAATTTCCTGTGTGCAGCTGTGGATTTGGCTTGGGAATCATGTGGTGACTGTACAGTATGTGGAGGCAGTTGGGTGTGAGGGATTGTAACCAGCTGACTCCAGGAGTTAGTTCTTTCAACTGGCCAAGACAAATGGGAGATACCCTTATGAGGAGAGAATGCAGTGGGAGAAGCTGCATCCCTAGTAGGGAACCCTCTGGAATTTTTTACCAAAATGAATAGGTAATAAATTTTATACAGTGGATAATTTTTTTGTTGAACCCAAAGTATCACACAGGAACCCACATCAGAATCATTTGCATCTAGAACAGGATGCTCCTAAATAGAATTGATTTTTTCCCCCCTGAGCATTAAGAAGCCCCGAATTTGGAAACACTTTTCTTAGCTTTCCATTTTATACCTTGTGATCTTGGACAACTTTCCAAATGATGGGTCAGTTGCTCCTCTGTTTAAGAGGAATGTCAGACTCATGGGAGTATGAGCACACTCATGGGTGTGCTGAATTTTTGGGCTGAAGAGATCTGTGTACACAGAATTTGCTACAGTAAGCCTGATTTAAAATCTGTGAGGATGACACCTCCTAAATCAGTAAGAATTATCAGCCTTGGATTAGCACCATCATGTGTTCTGGCCCTGTGAACAGTGACTTGAAAAAGCAGAAGTTGTAATTAAAAATGGCATAATGGCTTTGAGATCAATGAAGTGGGGATTAAGTCAGTCCAGTGATGGCATCTTCATGGTGGATGGAGGCAGGTCAGGATGATTGGATGCACAATGATCAAAGCCCCAACTCAGGGTAGTCCACTGTTAATGTGGAGGGGGAAAAGCACACAACCCCCATAAAAAAAGACCCAAACCAAATCATTCAAACAAACACAGTTTTCAAAGATTATTCTCATGAGCTAAATGCAGTGAAGTGTGTGTGTGTTAGTGACTCCATTTTGTGAGTCCTACTCTTGAGGAAAGCAGAAGTTTTGCATTTATTTTGGAACTAGGTAACACTCCTGGGTCACTTGCTTTTTCAAGTGACCTAAAGCAAAGAGGCGTGTCCATCTCTTTTAGGAAATGTCCTATTTTGGGCACCAGTAGCATTGATCATTGCAAGATGATGATAAGAGGCTCATCTTTTCTAAGTTTTTGTGGAAAGTGGCGAAGGTTTTCTGAAGAGAAAAAGCAGACTTTGTAAGATGGGATGAGATTTGAGGTTTGCCTTTGGAACAGTCTGAATTTGGATTAATTAGCACAGCATAACCCCAGGTAAATGAGATCAGAAAGATCCTGCTATGCCAACAGAGATAAAAACCAAATATTTATGTAAACAATAACATTAAAGGTTTTCTTTTAATGAGTTATTTCTATGATCTGCAACTTAGCTGCAGTAGAACAAATGAAGTGGTTTAATCTGTTGGAGCATTATAGTGGGTTTTCAGTACTTACTAGAAGCATGACCGTAGTAAATGGTCTTTATTGTAAAGTTTCTTTATTTTCTCCTTATGCTCTTCAGTTTTAACAGGGAATTCTTCCTAAGAGCAGGGAGAACATACATGATATGTATACACTGTGGTTGCAATAAATTAGTGTGGAAAATTAATATTCTTTATTAAATTCATGCATCATGAAAAGCATTCTGAGTTCTTGTGTATCAGTGGGCAGTTATGGTAAATCCCAAAATAATTAAAAAGATATATAAGAGAAAGCATATTATGATCTGATTTTTAAACTTGTATATCTAAATCACCAAACTAATTTGTGTTTTTTGGTTTTTTTTCCTATTTGCTTTAAAGAAGTAATATAGTCTGGAGAACAGGAATTTACTGCATTACTGTATTCTTAATACCAGGTTCTCAACCATTACACAGCAGAGCCAGTGTTTAGCCACTTCCTGCAGCTTGAGAGACTTTGCGTGTATCGTAATTTTGAGCACCCATTGTCTTTGGAGAACAGATGACACTGATGGGGCTTGAAATGGTTGTGGGCTTCTGAAAAATGGGGAAGTTTGTGCTGTGGAACAGGGGAGAACAGACAGGGTTGCTGAAGACTACTGGTTATGGGTTTGCATATATTAAAGGTGCTGTGAGGGCTTCCTGAGAGCAGAAGAGTTGATGCTGTGTAGGTGAGGACTAGATGGCAGGAAGGCTTTTGTCTTTGGGTCATTGGAATAGACTTCTTCTTTTATGTATGGAATGGTCAAAAATTCCTGGATTTCTTTGGTTTCTGAATGTGTTGAAGAGAGTGAAAGCTGAATACTCCCAACCTTGTCTTGGCCTGCCTGCAGTGTTTTCAGGATGATGGTTCACTGTGCCATTTAGATGATGAAGAGATTCACAGAATCACAGATGGCCGAGGCTGGCAGAGACCATGGGAATTCACCTGGTCCACACCTCTGCTCAGGTGGGGCCCCCTAAAGCCAGTTGCTCATGTCCAGATGACTTTTGAGTATCTCTGAGGATGGAAACTACAGCCTTCCAAACAACCTGTGCTTCTGCTCAGTCACTCTCACAGTTTAAAAAAAAACAACAAAACAAGTTTCCTGACATTCATTGAGAAATTCCCATTTGTGCCATTGCCTGGACCTGCCAGTTGTGGAGGGTGTTGGAAGAAAAAGACAAAAAACTTCATTTTTACTTAGTATCTCCCTCAGCCTTTGTGTGCTCACTTGTGAGCAGATTGAGAGCCCTGGTGATGCCCATTATTCAGGATTTCCCATGTCAGCTTCCCTGAAACAGGTTGGGCCTTACAGTAAGACCAAGGTACATAAATTGCACATCAGATCAATTCCTCTGAGGCTTTCAGTGGCATTTGAACAACTCTGGAAGATCCATTGTGTTCTTCCTTGTGGGGACTTGGCTGTGCCTGAAATTGGGCTCTGGTGTGCTGCAGGCCCTTGTGTTCTTTAAGTTCTACAGTAGTAGCTGCTTAGATCATGCAAGGGGAAAAAAAACCCCATGAATTACAGTGGAACTCAAACTTTAATTTACAGGTTCTGAAGTGCTTCCTTGTTGGCCTGTTCCTCTTTGAAGAGGTGCAGTTCTGGTAACAGACTAAGCAAAATGCTGGTAGCAGAGTTGGCCTCAAGGCAGGCACAAGCCAAAATATTACTAAAGGGAAAAAATGATGAATGACAAGTACACACCATTTCTCCACATGTAGAGCCAAAGCTTGATGAGCAACTCTGTGAGAGTGAAGGTTTATGCATCAATAAAAATACAATTATTTTTTAAATTTTTCTTGCAATTTTTAATTAGTGGCTTTGCAAACAACTTGAGTTGCTCTGAGTGGTTTCTAGCTTGATTGTTATTAAAACAGGAAATTGTCATTAGGAGTGTAGCGTACACACTGTTCATACCCAATTACTACACCAGGAAACTGTAGCTGGAATGACCTTTGTGTTTTTCTTTAAAGATCTTAACTGTGTTATAATTGTCAGCATTTTTTAATTACATCTAGCCCTACATCTATATGGGTGGGAAATTTTAGGCATTTTAAAGTTGTTCCTGGTCAGTTGAAAGTTGTGTAGAGTCTTGCAAGAAAAAGCTGTAGTTATTGCTGCTGGTGGTGAGCTGTTTGCTTGAGGCTTTTGGGCTGATAAAAGGGAGATGCCAGAGTGAGTGGTTATTGATTGCTGAGGTACATGATCAGTGTAGGGTGTCTGCCAGAAGTTTTTCCTTTTTGGAGGATGTTTGTGAAGAAATCAGTATGGGAAATGAATTGTTGAGACTTCTGTAAGTAAGCCCAAAGCAGTAAGTAAGCCCAAAACTTGCACTTGTGGATGGAAATAAGCAGTAATTTCATAAATGAAACTGTGCTTGCTAAAACTGAGGTGATAGTTGAGGATATTTTTCTTTCCCGATACCTTCTTGTAGCATTTGTGTTTTGCAGTAAGCCACAGCTGCTTGCTTTTATCAGTTCCTTGTATAAACAGGTGCAGCTAATCACTTACAATGAAAATAATACCAAGTTCAGTCTTGTCAAGTGGTTTGATTATTTACACCTTTCCTTTGTTTGCTTTATTTTCTTATTTTTTTTCGTTTGGGGGCTCAGCATGAGCTACATCCTCTAGCAATAATTATTTTGTGTGTTTGTTGCATGAAACAGTTGTGTTTCAATGTTAGTTAGAAATACCAAAGGTTCTTGCATCTGAAAAGGAGTGAAAGGCTTGGTAATTGGATATAGGCTGCTTGACCTTTATGTCACTGGTTCAGAAACAGTCTGTGGTACCAGATGCCCAAATGTTTGCTGTTTGAAATTGGCTCAGCGGTGGGTAAGGTGATATTAATACAGTTTTAGTGTGCAGGTATGTGTGACTGAAAGGCCAACAACAGTGGCTGTCCCTGGAAAGAAAATTGGTGGCTAAACTAACAGCACTTCATTTTTAGATTGGATCACCCTACTTGGGGGTCAGATAAACTTACAGGAACTAGGGATATGGAGGGAACTTGGATTGCATCTACTGGTTTTACAGATTTTGTGACTTTGCCTGGAATTGGATTTAAAAAAAAATTAATTGTGTGTGTGCATATACATACACAGACATACAGTTCAGTGTAAGGGCACTTCAGTAAGTCTTGATCCGTTTATTTTATCAGCAGATCCTAATCCTAAATCCATGAGCAAGACCCAGGTAAAAGGGAAAGAGTGTGTGTGGGTGTCTGTTACGAAATAAGGAGGTCTCAGCTGCAGAGATCTTGGTGCACACAATTGGTTGAGAGTTTCCTGCTCATTGTTCCCCCTGTCCAGCCCCAGGTGAGATTCCCTGGGTCTCCCGTCCCGTCCCTGTGCAGGTGCTGCTGTTGGCAGCCCAGCTCCTGCCAAGTGAGTGGCAGAGACAGGTCTGAGCCCAGCAGCCCGTGGAGCAGGACATTAATAGCCCATAGTACAGTACAGGCTCCTGCTGCTCCAGGCAGGGCATACATGGACTGCCAGGGCTGCACTCACAGCGCAGAGTGACTGACACCAGGATCTGCACGCGCCGAGTCACAGCTCTGCGAGATGAAGTCATGGCAGTTCTTCTTCCCCTCTTGCCCCCTGCAGATCTGTGTGTGGTGTAAAACACACACAAAGGTTATGTGTGAGCTCATTGCTGATACTGCAATTCCTCACTCTTTTTGGTGGCACTGTATTTATTGATGGTGTGTTTGGTGGTCTCCTCTTAGCTCAGGTCACCTGAGGTACATGGCATGATGTGTTAGGAACATAGAACTCTTCAAGCTGAGGTACATGGAATGATATGTTAGGAACATAGAACTCTTCAAGCTTAGAAACTGGTGTTATCTGACTTAGGCAACACTGCTAAATTAAATTTTAGTAATGGAGTGCATTGCTCATTAGAACCAAAGTTAAGGTGATGGATCATGACTTAATTTAGTAGGGAATGTTTTTGGTACAGTATCAGGTATGACTAGTGCAAATCTATTTATGTAGGTTACCTCATAAATAAAGAACTTCAAAACTCCCTGATTGAAAACCAGGTTATTTAGTTTTCTGCTTTATGTTCATCACATAATTCTGGAGGAATCCTTGTGAGTTTATAGGATTTACGATAAAGTCTGTTTTGTGTTGTGAAATACCAAAATACCCTAATGTCACAGGATTTTTTTTAAAACCTTTTTTAAAAAAATTAATTATCATGGGCTCTATGAAGACTTCTTTAAAGACCACACAAAATCTCATCCTGACATGCTTGAAATCTCTTTCTGGTTTTATCTGGAACTTGTAAATGACAGCTGATAGTGAGTATAGGCAGGGTCGAAGGTAGGAAAGTCATACTCAGGAAGTTTTGCTTTCAGAAAATGTTCTGGTGATACTTTTGACATGCTTCTTGACAGTAATGAAATAATTTCTTAAATAACTATTTTAAAGCCATATTGAATTCTCATTATTTCTAGTTGTATTTCAAATGGACCGTACAGTCCATAATACCTCATAGACTGCTGTGCTTCAGTTGTAAATGTGATCTCATCCCCACAGCTGTAGAGAAAATGATAATAGTCAGAAGTAATTGTATACAGTTAGACTCTAATCAGACTTTTTTCTTCACTCACAACAATAAAATTATTTTATAGTTAGGTAATTTTATTTAATACTTTACATACGTGTTTTTTGTGACCTGAAGTGCATACTTGATAGATGTTATGCTTGATTAGACTAGGGAGTGCAAGAGTTTGGGAATACCAAGTGAAAGAGCTGTGCAGGTGATTCGAAGGCAGTTGCTGCCTACGTGTCTGCCAGCAGTGAGTCTGCACTGCATTCTCCTGTGGGAGGGAAGAGCAGTGTGCACACTTTGAACTGAAAGCCTTCCTTGCATGAAGGAGTTCTGAAACCCACATGGTGTTGTAAAATGTACAGACTCTTGGTTGGAATTTGTACTTTAGATTTTATTAAAAATTGTCCCGTGTTTCTCTTTATGCAGCTGACGTTTGTGCAGTGTCAGCTGTTGGTCTGCTGAGAGCTGTGTCTGTGCATTACTGTGCCACTTCAGCTTTGGCATTCTTCAGTGGGACCTTAGCTTGAAAATTGGTTGTGACTATTGAACCTGTCTGTACCTTACACAGAAACCCACACTTCACCTGGTAATGGGCTAATTGTCTTAAATCCTCAAAAGTCAATGTAGTTGGGTTCCTTTTTGGCATTTCTTTTGTCTTCTTAATGAAATCTGTAGTCACTGGATTCATGATTTTGGTAACTCTACTGAGCATTAAGTTCAGAATGTTAATCAGATGTTTTATGGTACCTGAATTGGAATCTCTTGATTTTGAAGTTGTGCTTTTCAGCAAAGGAAAGAACTGAATTCAGTTCTGCAGAATAAATTTGTAGCTAGTCTAGGCCGACCTTAAAAACACATGGAATGCTGTGAGAACACAACAGGAATAGAAGACCAGGTTCAGCTATGAAATTAAGTAGCATAATGAGGCAGAGACTGGTATTGAATCACAGACTCTTGGAATGCAGATAAATGGCTGTCTCTAGTAGGGAGTTAATCTCTCCCTGTAAATACTGCTGTCTGTTGATAAGTTGTCGTGTAGCAGAATGCTGGACTGCTTGAAGTTGGTTCTCAGTGCTGTGACTTCAGTATTTTGTCCCTCTGTAGAGTTTGGTTGAATTGTAATAGAGAAACTCCTATTTCCTGCACTGTATGCCATGTTAATTTGTCCCTGTGCTAGGGTACCTTTGAAGGGAACTGTTGGTAGCATAAATATGGTAGAAGTTCTGCTTTATCTCTGTTGCTGGCTTACCCATGCTTCAGGCCGTAAAATTTTATATGCTCTTTGCATCTTTAAACAGACATAACTTTATACTCCCATCCAGTTCCCTTGAAACTGGAAGTCCCTGATTCTGGGTGTATTTTACTCTCAACTGTTTCACTTGCTTACCTTTCAAAGAAGGAGATTTGCCTGCCTTCCCTTGCAGTGGCAGGATGGCCTTTGAGAGGGTTTATTTTATTAGGAGCACACTAGGTGGTTCAACAAGATGACTTCTGGTGACCTGCTTTGCTGAGGGTTACCCGTGTGCTTGCTGCTGGAACCAGTCTTTTGTGTTGCTGACAGATGGGTTTGAGGGAAGCTCAAGGAGCAGAAAAGCAGGTTTTGAGCAAATGCTTTCAGAGCATTGGCCAAGTATGATCTCAGGTAAAAGGAGATTTGTTTTTATAGGCCCTTTGCAGCCAGCTGTCAGTGTGGGCTCCTTTACTGTCCGTCATTACATGGAGGGATCGACTGTGTCAAAATTTATCTTTCCCTGAGCTGACACATAATACCTCAGTGGGCTGGTTGCTCCTTGCACAGCTGATATGTTCTTCATCCTCCTCAGCTGGCAGTTTCTTAAATGGATATAATCCATTCAGCAGATTTCCTGGAACTTCTTTCTCTTAACATAGCTCTGCAGCATTCTTACTCCTTTAAAACTGCAGGATCCTTCTTGACTACCCCTGCTTGGGCAAATACCAGGCTGGAGCAAAGGCAGGAGTAGTGTTCTTTTTATCCTTTTTTTCTTTATTTTTTTCCAGCATGGCTACCCTTCTTAATCAAGAAATGTAGCAGCTTAATTTCTGCATGGATACTTGGGTATAACTCTGTGAGGTTGATCTTTGTCTCTAAGTTTTTGGTATAATGAATGGCCCCTAAATGTAAGCACAAAAAAATCCACAAAATACTTTATTCTCTTTGTTTTCCTGGGAGGTCCTGCAGGCATTTGGCCTCATCCAGTCCCCAATTTAGTACCTGAAAGATGATACCATAACTGGCTGTGTGGCAGCCTCTGCTGCCAGATGTGATTCAAACTGGCGGCTGGACTCTTCAGGGGGAACAGTTGTTCAGGATTCAGGTTGTGTTGGGAGGAACACCAGTGAAGCAAATAGTGCTGTGCACAGCTCTTGGAATGGCTGCCCTTGCCTGGATCTCTCTCATTTTGTTCCTATAAAACACCCGTGCACACCTGGGGGTAGAGGAAGAAACTGGAGATCATGAGTTCAGTTGTAAATGAGCTGGTCAGATTGGAGCAGTCCCTGTGCTCTGCACGTCTCGGAATAGCCAGCTAAGAATATCAGCAACCTCGTGCAAGGAGTGGGAGTGTGTCTTGGAGCTTTCTGAGATTGGAACCTCAGTGTTAGTGTGGTCTTGGCTCAGGTTCAGGCTCTATTGAAATTGCTGCCTTTTTGATTTCACATGCATTCTTGTAACAAAAATTCTGTTTCTGTTTTAGGGATTTATCAAAGATGTTCATGAGGACTCCCTCACAGTTGTATTTGAAAACAAGTAAGTATTTTCTTTTAAAAATAATTATTTGAATATTAGGTTATTTCAGTTTTGTGCTTTTGTTGGGTTTTTTTTTGTTTAATTGTTTTGCCTTCAAGAGGAAGCAGTTTTCATTAGATGTAGTTCTAGAAGTACAGGTTCACTATTCTGTTAAGCTTCCATGAACTGCCTTCTTGAATCTGTATCAGAATTCAGTTCATCGGTTACACAGTCCTGTACATTCTTTGGTATCTTTAGTGATGCCCATAGATGTGACAGCCACATTTAATTAACATAGGAATCAGTGGCACAGGCTTGATACTCTTACATGAAAACAGGAAAAGATGGAAAATACCAAAGTATCTGGAATGCTGATCAGTATTCTAAACCAGAGAAAAGTAAAAATGTCCTAATGGTGATTTTTTAACTATTAAGAAGATAAATATACATATATATCCAGTCAAAAGACCTGTTGTTTTTGAGTGGAAAAGAGTGCAAATCTATTAGCAGTTCTTGAAAAAGAATTATCCATGAGGCCCATTTCATTTAATATATAAACACAGCAGTGCTGCTGGGAACTTGTAGTGGCAAGCCAAGGATAATCCATGGGTTGGTAAAGTACAAATGAGTACCTGTTGTTCAGCGTTCTGACTGATAACACTATGGATTACCTGGGAGATTCCAGTGCTAATTCAAAGTACTCTGTGAGCTACATCCTCTTTCCTGTTTCCCTTCCAGTTACTAGGTGGAGATCCTATAAAATGTGTCACCTTTTGATGTGGAAACTGTTATAAGCTTTGCCAGCTCTAACCTGTAGATTAGTCTTTGAGCCTTCCTTGAAGAAAGATTGCTGGGTAATAAAGGTAATGCTAGGGAGTGTGAAAGTGTGTCTTTATAAACAGCATTTATAATCCTGCTGACATAATCCCAGGTGTGTATGTGTGTGTACATATATGCACGTGTGTGAAAAGAAATCCTTGGGGAGGACATAAGTAATCCTGGGGTTTACCCTGCAAAACCCAGTGTTTGTTTCTTTCTAACTTATGCTTTCTAGTCCTTTTATGAAGACAGTTAGAAGATGAGGTGGCAACCACAGTTTATACTAACACTGAGGTTGGTTATGGAACCTATTGCTGTCTCCTAGGTTTTCATACCCTCACCCCAAAACCCAGCAAACAAACAAAAAAAATTAAACCCTTCATTTTATCCATGGTCTGAGAAGACATTTCATCTTCAACATCCATATTACTTTCTAAAGAAAAATAATTACTTCTTTTTGCATTTAAAATATATACTTTCATGTCAGAAACCAAGTAAGCTGAAGGAAGTGCCAGGAGTTCACAGCAGGAGTTGAATTGTTGGCAAACGTATTTCTGGTGTTTAATATCCATATCATCCATGTGTTCTACAGAAAGTCTGGCAGCAGCAGCCATGTTTCAAAAAGGATGGGCTGCAGCATATGTAGAGTGTTCTGTTGACTAAAAATAGATCTGATCAGGAAGTGTGGTACACAGTCACATTATTCTGTGACGTAAATCTGATCAATTCTGTGCTTTTTACAGAGTTAAATTCATAAGGGCTTTAGTGGAACCGAAATTGGCAAGAGTGCCCTGTGCTGAGACCATCAGTGTTGTGATAGTGATTATCACTAACAAATACACACATCTACCTCACAATAGGTAGTCTAAACTGTCACTTTGCATTTTCTGCTATTGTTAGCCAATCTTTATCTGCAGCTTTTGTAAGGTTCCCAAAGTTAAGTGTACCAGCACAGACTGCTAATGATGATTTTGTGGCCATAGCAACACTCTGGGCAGGTAGCCTTAATTCTTTTAAGAGACATTTTCTGAGGGTAAGGAGGAAAGGAATGAATGCAGAAGGTTCAGAAACTGGAAACTTCTTTTTACTGTTAGATGGAAAATTGGTCTTGAGGTACAGTTTCATAGAGGCTCATTGGAGTCTGAAGCAGCTGTATTGAAGGAGAAGCTTCTGTGTTGTAAGAACCTCCCTTTTTTGTGATTTGTGCCTTGTAGCTTAAGCATCAGTTCTGTCAAATGGTCTTAGTAGGTGGTTTGTATCCCATCACAACTAATTTCTTAAAATATCTTGGTTTGCATTTCGCCAGTGAGATGCTCCAGTTCTTAAAAAGGGACTTAAAAAGTTTTGCCACCAGAACTTGGACTCATATTCTGAGAGCTGAGCCTTCTGTGCACTTTTCCACTGTGCACTTCCTCCACTGGCAGGGAGGGGAAGGAAAATCCCTAACCATGAGATTAGTAACTGTTATATTTGCAACAAGGACAATTTAATTGCCAGCTCCCTTCACCATTTCTCAGAAGCAGAATGTGATTTAATTAACATTTTGTGGCCAAAATACCTTCTAACCTAAACAAAAGCTATCCATGTCATAGAACCCTAAAAACTGGAAATGCTGACACTTGATCCTCTGAGATCAAGTCTGGCTGTTAGCCCTGCACCACGGTGTTCACCGCTATGGAAGGGCCACGTCCACGTGCCCTTGGAACGCCTCTGGGAATGGAGATTGCACCACCTCCCTGGGCAGCCCAGTCTGACCACCTTTTTAGTGAAGAAATTTTTCCTACTATCAGTGTAAACCTCCCTGGCACAGCCTCACACAGTTTCTTCTGAGGTCCCTCTGAGCCTCCTTTTCTCCAGGCTGAGCCCCTCCCAGCTCCCTCAGCTGCTCCTCATCAGATCTGTGCCCCAGACTCTTCACCAGCTTCCTTGTCCTTTTCTGGATGTGTTCCAGCACATCAGTAATAATCTTCATGCATTTTTGTTGTTTTTAACTATAATTAAAAGAAAAAGTTTATTATAATGTCTAGATTAAAACTATATGATACATAAGAGCTTTATTAAGTGAGGTACTTGAGTGTAAGCTGTCCTTTCAGAGCAAACATGTAATAAATGTGTCCATCCTCCCATCTAGGAAGTTGCAGGTGCCCTTTGCTCCTTATGCTCAGACTTGTCCTACTAACGTAGGCAGCTCTGTCTGCAGGTTATTGAAAGTCAGCAAAGGAAATGACTTGCAGTAATCCTTAGTGTTACAAGTTGGTTGGTTCTGGTTCTGTTGGTGTCTGATGTGAAACTGATGGGCAGAAAGGATGGACGTTGCAATGCTTTGACAGATATCATTGAAAGTCCCTCAGACATTCTAAATTAATATGGTTTTTTTGAAAGGTCTTTCCCCTGCTTTTATTTCAACCTTTGTAGAGTCTCTAGTTGGATTTCTGACTAAGAGTGAGGAACAGCTGATGGCATTCTATGACATTAACAGAGTAGAAGGAGAAGGAATTTCAGGAGAACACAGTGGATTTAATTGCTCCAGTAGTCTTTATAAAATACACTGGAAACATAGACTTGTACAAACAAAATATTTTCCTACAGCCAACTATAGTAAAACAAATAACCTTGCTATACTAGAAAGTAAACCTTTATTTTGTATGCCTAGAAATAATGGTATTGATCAGCAGATACAAAGATACGTTTTGATCTCAATCAGTTACTGGGAAACATCAGCAAGTTTGCAAATGGAAAGTTTTGTTAAAGATTTGAGTCAGATTTTCCTGAAATACATAAAATTTTGGTGGTAAGCAGTTGAAATGTTAAATATGAGGTGAAAAAATGGATGAACCCCATAGGGGACTACAAAGCTGACCTTAAATCTGGATAAGGGCTCTATGACTTGAGCAGTAAGAATGTTAACTAAATAATATATTGTCTTTCACTGGGGTTTTATGAAAGCCATTAGTTAAATTTTTCAGTTAATTTAAAAATTTTGTTGTTAAATATCTTCCCAAATACTACTTACGTCTTGCCATGCTTATGTTGTTCCTCTGCTTACAAGGTTTGCTTTCTAGCAGTAAGGAAACCGATCTCATTATATGGAAAGAATGAATCTTAATGAAACTCAGAATTCCAAAATTAAAATGAAGAAAACAAAAATTTGAGAACTAATGTGTAATGCTTCTTCAACTTCCAGCTGGCAACCAGAGCGTCAGGTGCCCTTCAATGAAGTCAGATTACCACCACCCCCTGATATCAAGAAAGAAATTGGTGAAGGAGATGAGGTGGAGGTGAGTGAACGCTCATGAGCTGTCCTGGTCTGGAACTCATTGTCCATTCCACTGGTGAGGGGTGTAAGGGCATTACCAAGGTGAAGGCTTAAAATGGACCATGTCTCTACACGTGGGTTTATTAGAATTTCAGTGAAGCTGTGACATTTCAGTTTTCCCACAAAACTGCCAGTGGAAATTTTTTCAGAATCTAAAACTTAAAATAGCTGAGAAGGTTTTAATTCTGACACAAAATGTAGGCAGTTTTCTTTTTTGACCTGGAATGTGAAGTGCTGGAAATTTTTGATATGAAGATGTAATAAAGCTCCTCTGATAACAAGAGTTTTAACCTAGATGAAATGTCTGGTACACTCTGGGAGGAAATTGTGTGAATTATGGTGTTCTACAGAGAAAAAGTGTGTTAACAGGAGTGATGTATTATATCTAGAAATCAGAATATGCATGTTCTGTTCCCTGCTCATGGCAGTATCATGAGTGATTCAGTTTATTTTGGGGGGTTTTGCTGTACTTGTCCTTAAAATCAAAGTAATGAGCTTCCTTTTCCTGAGGATACCATTGTACATTTGGGCAACTAATCTAAGAAAAAAATGTAACATAGGTGCTGGGATTTTTACTCATTTATTTGAACTACATTGCCTTTGTTAGAGGTTGTATGTGAAGGGTTATTTTCTACTTCCTTGCTATTGTAAAACTTGTTGAATCTGTGTGTAAGTTACTTTGGCCTATTGGAAGTGTATGAGGAGCAAATGAAACTTAAGGATGAGAAAATTGGGTTCCAGAAGTCCTCTGTTCTATATCTGATCATGCATTAACTTGATAGTGTTTTTTAATATGGAATATGTAGTGATGTGATGACTTGGTTCATTTCAGTAGTCCTTGGTTTATCAAGTAAGCCAAGGACAAACAAGAAATCTGAATTGTGGAGACAGTTCTATCTATGTATGTACTTCCAGTTTGAAGACAGCATGTGAAATTACTGAGGAATTGCCCTCAAAGAAGTGTTTAGCCAAAGTTTTATCTTCCTTTACAAATTCCCATTGAACTGCCAGTAATTTATGCAAAGGAAGTCTGTTCACAATCCCTGTAGTGCAAGGATGGGAGTAGAATACTGCTCAATTTTAATGAAAATTAGAAAAGTTGTGTGATTCTTTCTTCGTTTTACATGCAGGTAAATTAATTATGTTTGTATGTGCTTTATATTTCTTACTACTTTCATTTCCAGGTTTATTCTAGGGCAAATGACCAAGAGCCTTGTGGCTGGTGGCTGGCGAAAGTTCGAATGATGAAAGGAGAGGTAAATTATTTTAAAACTTACTGATTTCATGCTTTCATGTTAAATCCAGTAACTAGAAGTTCGTTGTCATTAATAAAGTACTACAAATACAAAAACATGGCAGAAGAGAATTGTAAGTTGTGACCACTTTGGAATGACCTGTGCTGTGTTGCATAGCAGAGGGTCATTCCCTTAGAGCTGAGCAAGTGGCTTCCGTTATCTGCAGTTTAATTGCTTGAAGGACTGAAGGCATGCACAAGGACAGGGTTTCTGACAAATTTGTTTTGTAGATTGAATTTGGTGCTGAAAATGAAGTGAAGCACCTGGAGTTGGAACCTCTTGGTAGTTCATAAATGAAGCCTGCTGGAGCTATTGCTGTGGGTAGCTGTGGGTTGGTTTTTGTGTATGTGTTTTTACTGAGTGTAGGGAAAGGACACTGTTTGTTTTGCTTTTATATATGTCAAGCTTTTATTTTACCATAAAGAAATGGTTGTTTGCATTTGCCAAGTAACTTACAGATTCAGACACTTGACTGTAGATCTGTGACAATGTTTGACCCCGTCTCATAAAAACTTTATTTTGTGAAATGACAGCAAGAGAATTGAACTTCATAGTGGGAAGAGTCCTGTGTTTTGATGTTTCTGCTGTATCAGATTCCTAAAACCAAAGGACACAGTATTGAGAAAAAATAATTACCGAATTTCTAATATTGTTTAAAAACTGTCAACAAATACCAACTTTTGTTGAGCTCTGTAAGGGCAAGGTGGTAGTAAACACCTACCAGAGGAAAATTCTGTGTGTTGACACTTGTGAATGAACAGCTCATTAAGAAATCAAGATAAAAGGAGACAAACTGATTTAAATGATAGGTTGTCATTTATACCTAATAGGCTTTTCTTAAATGTCAGAGAAATTTGAAATTTTGGTATCAGTTAGCTTGCTGTGCTGCTTATTTTTAGAAAAAAGTCACATAAGAAAATTTTTTTACCAATTTTTAATTTCCTAGTTTTTACAGAAAAAAAATTCGCCCTCAATGTACAGCGTAGGATTGTCAAATCAGTTATTTTAGGGAATTGTCACTGCAAAGAGCCACAGTTCATGTTGGCTTCTTTGTACAGTCTTTAACACAGTTCTATATTTAGATTTTTCTGTAGAGTTAATATTAAATTCACAAACTACCCCTGTGTCCAAGGATTTGTTGCTTTGTGATTGTTCTAGTATCCAGAATTATCTTTAGCTATAGAAGTTTTTAGATATAGTGGTGGATCTCTTAAATTTAGTTGTAGTTTAGTGTTGATTGTTCCTTATTATTACTTCAGGTAATGATAATCTATCAATGTTACATTGATACATTTCAAAGCAGCTTTGCATAATTTGCATAAGTTTAAACTTAAAACATGAAATTAGAAAAAAGTGTCATTACTAGAGTGATTTACCTTTGCTGAATACTTAAACAAATTGTGTTGGACAAACAGATCCCAGTTTTGAGGAAGGAAGGGGTGAATGTGCTGCTGCACCCCATAATTGCTCCCAGGTGGAAGGGAGGGGAGGAGAAGGCTGCATCCCAAACACAGAGCCAGGCTGAAGGGATACTGTGCACACGAGCTTCTTTTAAACTTACATGTGTTGGGTGGAAGCGTAGGAGTGGATTATTGGTAACTTAAATCTTCTTAGTTCTCTTGCCTTCCTAAATTTGGCAGTGTGTGTCAAAAAGATTGAGTTTTTTATTGATTTTGATCTTATGTGATTCCCTGGAAATTTGCCCTTTGAATCAGTGGATTTGCTTTGTTTGTTTTAGTGTTGCAGGGTAGATATTTCTGTGAAGAATTATTCTCTGTTTGGTGTTTTTTAGAATTAGAGCTCCAGTAAACGTTTTGGCTTTTGGAACTTGACCTGAACTAATGAAAATATTTGAAAGAGAGATAGGCGTGAGAAAGATCAATTCAAGATGCTGTTGTGGGGTCTGAGACTATGCTGATAACGGTGCCTTGACTTCAGTGAGGGAGCCCAGGGGTGCTGAAATATGTCCAGGCTCATTTAGTTTTAGGCGTTTGTTTATATATTCATATTTTGTACTTTCTTGCTGATGCTGGTAATGTTACTATGTCTTTGTTGTTCCTTACTGAAGTGATTGTTTTTTAAAAAAACTCTTTCCCAGTTTTACGTCATTGAATACGCTGCGTGTGATGCCACTTACAATGAAATTGTCACTTACGAGCGACTCCGACCTGTGAATCAGAACAAAACTGTCAAAAAGAACACCTTCTTCAAGTGCACAGTGGATGTTCCTGAAGACCTGAGAGATGCGTGAGTAGCTCTGTTCACTTCAAGAAGGGTTTTACTTTATGGGAGGGGGAGAAAAACCCACTTGGCTTCTAGGCTGATTTACAGGTCCATGAAGAACCTTAAGGGTGGTTAGGGCTGCTGTAGCTCATTTAGGAACTATTGACCCCTGCTGAGCTTTTGGAGTGGGGACAGAAAAGATGTTCTCAGGTGTGAACTTTGTGCCTGGACGGGTGATTCACTTCACAGTGGACCTGTTACTGAGGCTTTACAGATAACCATGGGGCCATAGAATCCACAGGGAAACTGGAACCATGTTGAGGAGAATGGGAGCTTTCCTGTTTCTGAACAGTCCTTGCCCATAAGCTACTGAATGTTCTTGGGTCTGATCATGTTATTACATGTTCAGTTTTGATGCAGCTTGTTGAAATAACAATCATTTTGTCTCCTTAGGTGTGCTAATGAAAATGCACATAAAGATTTCAAGAAAGCTGTGGGAGCATGTCGAATTTTTTATCATGCAGAAACTGCTCAATTAATAATACTGGTAAATAATTGCCTCTGTGTAAATGTTATATAAATTCCCAGTATATTAATTACAGGAAAAACATAGCCAGCTGTGTGTGTGTATGGAAAATGGTTTAACTTGTCAAGCTATGTAAATAGTGAGAGATTTAATATAAGTAGATGTGTTTAATCTTTGGGGGTAAGACCTCCAATGTATAAAACCTAAATTTAGGTGCAGCTTTGAGTCTCATTGTTTATAAGACTTCTATCATTCTCAGCTGAGTTCTGTTTCACTGATTTTAGCAGGTGGCTCAGAGGTAAATCATCTCACTCCACTCTGGAGCAATAGCTTTCTCCTCATGCTTTATTACACTGTGCAGTTTGACATGCAGCTGGGTTTCCACAGGGAAAACTCCACCAGCTAAGTGAAGCTGTTAAGGAATTGTTCACTTACATGCCTCTGTGGTGGTTTTCTTACAACAGAGTTATCCCAGCTTTAGTTTTTCTTCATAACTCCATTTACTCAGTATTATCCACTTGAACCTCACTCTGCAGGATTGTGTTGTCCTTGATTATTTCCTGAGCTCTCTTATTCACACAAACACTGACAAGTATGTATATGGTAGAAAGATTTGTTTGAGCAACATCAAGGGGAAAAGAGTTACTGTGTATTCAGCAGCAAAGTCTTTAATGAAAACATGCTGTGAGTGAGAACAAATAGTTGTTGCTGCTGCTGAATTTCTCATGCTTTGTTTTGAGGAAGAAAAATGTTTATGTAACTTCTGGAAATTGAGATCATGTTTATGACTTAGTTTCAGTAGGTTCTTGATTTATCCTTTAAACGTGTATTTGCTTACAAAGCCAAAACTTAGGTTCCCTCTCTCCTGTAGTCTGCCAGTGAAGCAACAGTGAAGAGGGTGAACATCCTCAGTGACATGCACCTGCGCAGCATTCGCACCAAACTCATGCTGATGTCAAGGAACGAGGAAGCTACAAAACACTTGGAGGTAAAGCCACAGCCTGTGGCTCTTGTTGCTTGAAACTGAGCTCAGAGCAGTGCATTACAGTGAGTGCATGTGGATGAGTCTGCCTTTGTTTTCCCTTCAGTGCACAAAGCAGCTTGCTGCAGCATTTCATGAGGAGTTTGTAGTCAGAGAAGATTTAATGGGACTCGCTATAGGAACACATGGCAGTAACATACAACAAGCCAGAAAGGTCCCAGGAGTTACAACCATTGAACTTGAGGAGGATACTGGTACTTTCAGAATCTATGGAGAGGTAAGAGGGAACTTTATATCAATCCTTGGAGCATTTCACTCTGTATTTGCTTTTGGAGTGGTGAGAGTGGTACCCAGAATTAAGAACAGAAAACACCTCCTGAGCCTTTGTGTGTCGTTGTGCGTGTTGACGCTGTGGCAGTTTCTACTGCATATATTTGAAATACAAGCCTTTGTTGCAATAGTGACCTCCATAAGGTGTGTTCTGTTCTAATCACTCCGTTTTGCTGTGTATCCTGGGTCATCCTGAGAGAAGTATCATTTCTTGCATTTTTACTTGATCATGGGTTTGTTTGGGTTTCTTTTCTCCCTTGGAACCTTATTGGTTCTCCTCTTCCTCCTCCCTATTTCATGTGTATTTTGCTGTGTGCTGTCTGCTCCTCTGACTTAGCCAGGTGTTTTAAAGCCTGTATCTACTGCTTCTAACTCTTATATTTTGACAATTTAATGCTGGCTTTGGCAAAAAAATGATTTGTTCTAAGTTGATTCTATTTGTGTGACACTACTGAATCTCACAACTGCCTTGGAATGTCCAAGCTGGTCATTGGGCCAAAACAAGGATCCATTCAGGAAGCAGAAGGCTAGTGACAGAAATGCTACTGTCACCAGGGCCCTGTCAGAAAATATTCTGAGGGGTTTTATCCCCTATCCCTAACTCTTCAGCTGCCACTGAGTGTCTGATGTGAACACTTCTGAAAATCTGCGGTTGTCTCCTGTTCCAGGAATCTGAGGTCTTGGATTCTGCTCCATCTGTGTCAGGAGTAGAACCTGGTTGTGAGCAAAGGTTCAGATGAAGTTGAGCTTGTGGAGAGGAGGTCAAACTTCTGTACTTTCCAATATCTCTGAAATTGTGTCCTTTTTTTGGAAACCTTAAATGCTTCCAGGGTATCAGGGTGGCAGCAGATCATTCTTTGATCTCCTACTGCCAGTAAATTGTATCTCAGTTCCTGAAGAAGAATCAGATGGGTTTAAATGCAGTGGAATGTCCAGTGTATTCCAGTTTTGATCTCCTTCATGTGAGTGATGCGATGCTGGAACTTGTGGAAAGGTTATGACTGTCACCAGCCTCTTACAGAGGTGCACAGCAGTGATTATAAATACCAGATGCCCCCTAAATAAAAACGCCTTTAGGCACATCCAGCCTTGTCCTTCATAGAAGTGATAAGTGCTTCTAAAAATGCCAGGCAGCTTAACTATTCCACATGATAAGGGTTTCAGCATCTGGCTACACTTGCCTATTCTTTTTGCCTCTCTTCAGCTGCAGTGGCAACTAGCCAGGCCCTAATGGCTGAATGCACAGGCAGAGAATTTCAGGCTGAGATGTGTGGGAGTAGTGAACCAGTGTTGTTGACATAGCAGTCACGGTCTGAAGGTTTCCCATAGATGATGTTTTGCATACAAATAAAAGTTCACTGCTCAGGGCCAGACTCTTTGCGGGAAGAAACGTGAAGGTAAATTTTAAAGATTATTGGAAAACTCTGTGGATAGGAGGAATCTAAACTGTTATGGCATGCTGTTTTTGCATTTGTCCCTGTCTGGTCAAGGCCATTTTGGTTTCAAGACCCTTTCCTGTTTGCCTGAAGTTCTGATTGTGATGCCTACACAGACCTGGGAACTTCAGAGCTTGGACAGTGTAGTTTGAACTACTTATGGAAACTTGTGCTTCCCAGAGAGGGAGAGCTGTGTCAGAAATAGAAAAGTTCATCTTAGACCTTCACTACTGTCAAAATGGAATTGCAGTCAATTCTTGTGCAATTCTTAACACTGGTAGATACAGTGCTGAGTTTAGAAAAATACCCTGCATTTAGTTTTTCTATTATACTCTTTGGTAGTGTGGATGTCGTGATTGTTTGGGCTACTGTGTGAAATAATGAAAACATAGTGGACGTGTAGGCTGTAATTCAGAGTTAACAAAGGTACTTGCTAGTGACTGGAGTCCTTTGAGGTCTTTAATCCATGTTCTACTACAAGGAACTGAGAATACCTTGTCTGAGTGAGTTTTATGTGCTCACTCATGTTGGGGTGTGTGTGAGTTACACAGGTTGTATTCACATAAAAATCCTGAGTGCTTGTGACAAGTATAGAGGGGCTTCTCAGTGCACTGGAGAGCTGCAGCTCTGGTAGTTGTGTATTTCCTTGTCCCGACTCTGCTTCTGTAAATGTATTCACTGTTCCTTCATCCTTGTTTGGGAAGGAATTGATTAACATACCTGAGGCTGGAACTCTTTGCTTAATTGTGTCTCTTTGTAGAATTCGTTGAGGATGAAGAACTGCTAGTGTGTGTTAAGTTTGTATCATTTGAGTGGTTGCCCTGCCAAAGCAGCATAACCTCTGCTCCTCACAGTGGCTTCCTGCTCATCTGTTTCTTGTGCTTGATCACTGCTTTCATTATCTTGAAATCCAATTTGTCCGTGTTTCTTTTGCCATCATTTTGACCTCTGCCAGAAGTAGGTTTATACATTTTCTTCCAGGATTTGCCTGATTTGATTAAAAGGTACAGGAGCTGGTGGTACTCTCATGTGTTGCCTAAAAATGACAGATGAAAGGGCTGAGGCATTAGTGTAAAACGGAAATTACACTCTTAAGCTGTTGTTACTGACTAGACGCTGATATTCTTTCCTTAATGCTTCACTTCTGCTATTGCTAATTTGAAGCCTTGTTTCTTGTTTCAGCATCTCAATTAACTCAGTTGATTGCCATCATTTAATAATAAAGCTGCAAGAGAGCGTTTACAGGAGTTCTCCCCAGTAACCAGAGCCGCTGTCCTATCTTGGAAAGCATTGTAGATGAACTGTGGCCAGAAACCAGCATTCTGGAAAGAGAGTGCCCTGGTTGTAAAATCACTTGCAGTGTTTGCCTAAAGCCCCGTCCAGCCTGGCCTTTGAGCACTTCCAGGGATGGGGCATCCATTTTGATAACACAAAACATCTTGAAATAATTTGAAATGTTTTATTTGTGGCTGATGCTTTGCTTTTCTACTGAATTTTGTCTCTGGGCATTTCACTCAATTACTCCTTTATAATCTAGCTCAAAACTAGATTAATCTTGTCTTTATTCTTCTCTTTTTGAAAATAAGTTTATTTGGAAGACTGGCATCTGTTGCTAGAAGGTTTTGTTTTTAACTTGCTGTATTCACAAATAAATTACATTTTTCTAAATTTATTTCCAGACTGCTGATGCAGTAAAAAAGGCCAGAAGTTACTTGGAATTTGTGGAGGATTTTATTCAAGTTCCCAGAAATCTTGTTGGTATGTAATACTGCTAAAACTTGAAAAGTTGGGAAAAGGGAGCCTAATCATAATCTTTGCAAAGAGGATTTAGGTGCCAGTACAATATTTGATTTCTCCATTTAAGTAGAAAGTGATTAATCTTTTAAAACTATATGTATCAGAATTACTATGAAATTGGATATATTGTTGCTGCATAATACTTTGTCAGGACTTAAACTGACTTGTACCACCTAATTTAACGGTAATATTTGAAGTTCAGAGTCTAGTGAAAAAAAAAACTTTACTAAATTGACTTCTTGAAAGTGCTGAAACTAAGTTCCAAAGTTTAATCTGGGAATACTCCAGCCGAGTTGCAAGAATGATTTGAGACACTTCTGTACTGCTCCCTCCTGGGCTGAGGTTTGTCACAGGTGGTGGTTGGATGCTGGTGAGCTCCTGTATAAATCAGCAGTGCTCATAGGTCTCGGCCTCAGTCTCAAAATAGACACTTTTCCATGTTGCAGCTTTATGAAGATGTAGCATAGTCTGGTAGATTGTGTATTGAAAACCACCTAAAGGTGTGAGGTTAACTGTGTTCCACTTGAAGACACAAATGTCTTCTCCTAGTCTGGGGCTTCACAAGGAGGAGCTTTTTTCCTCTTCCCTCATTCTCCTTCCTTTATCCTGCTTTTTGCTCAAGTCTGGTAGCTCCCTGCTCCCCATGCCCAGCTTGTGGGCAGTGTGGGCATGGAGGCAGTGTTAAAGTTGGAGGTGTTGTACCTGATTGAACAGCTTGGAGTATCCAGAGGAGAAGTTAAAACCTAGGCTTTAACCTGCCGTGGTTTGGGGCTTGGGTTAATTTAATTATAAATTACATAATTTAAATAATTCATGTGCAAACTCCTATAACTTAGACTTTCAAGGCTTTAGAACTTGACCAGAGTAAGGTGTAATGGGGGTTCATTTGTTCATTTGGGTGTTTTTTTAATATGACTTGTGCAAATTGTGTATCTAGTGCAACTTAATGGCTTTTTCATCTACCTAATGTTAAAGCTCATTTTAACATTCAGCAAATTAATCACTAGTTTGTATATGAACAAATTTTTTTCTGCAGCCTTATTCAGTAAATCTAATTAACGCAGGGAATTTTGCTAAACCTGATGTTCTGCAAGTTGAGTTTTGAGGAGCATTTGAAGGGCATTCATTAATGTGAATGCATCTCATACAAGATTCAGGGCAGAAATCACAGCAGATACTGTTATTAAACAATTACAGTGCCTAAAGTTTCTGGTGAAGGCAAATGTCCTGCCCACTTCACCTGTGGGCACACAGGTAATCAGGCAGATATTTGGCTACACTCAGTGAAGACACATGGCTCAGTGTAGTGCTCATCAGTGACTCCAGTACAGAAAGATAAAAACCCAAACCTGCTGAGCTGTTAGAGCTGTTGAGGAAAGGAAACAAACTTTTAATATTTTTTGCACATTACTTTATATCATGTTGATATTTGCTGTAAAGAACATTATGGAGTACTCTGTCACGCAGTTCTGGCTTTTGCCCTTTTTTAAGTTGTTCTGCCTCCTTTGCTCCTAATCTAAAAATAAATATTCTTAAGTGCCATGTATCTGTCTAGCTGTGAGGAAGAAATCTTCCCATGTCTCAGAGCTAAAGAACTCTTAGATGTAGAAATTTGTGTTAATTCCCACTAACAAAAATGTTGGTTTGTCATTTAGTCTAAGACTTTAATCTAAGAGCTAATGCCTTTTAGTAAGAGACCCAAGGGGTCACTTTTTTTTTTTTGTTTTTTTTTTTTTTTTTTTTTTTTTTTTTTTTTTTTTTTTGAGATATAAACATACAGGTTCTGAAGAACCTTTTGGTTTGGATCCCATGTGTGATCTCAAAATAGCTATTTTAAAGGTAATATGGAAACTACTGGTCATACACAAGTCTGTTGTACAGGCAAAAGTTTTTAGGAGAGTTCTTCAACAAATGTATGAACCTATTAAAACGTCGGGAAAGATTCAGTGAAGGCACATGTAGAGTCAGGGGGTCCAAATAATATTGATACATAAATTTAAAATAAGAATTTGCAGAACTCTTGGTGGCATTTTACTCTTGGTTTGGTTCTGTTAGAAGCCTGTGTGCCGTGGTGATCTTCGTCACTGCTTGTCATTCTGCATATAGAGAGGGTTTAATTTTATAATTTTTTACCCATTTTATCTGACATAGTGTGGGGTGTTCTTTGGGAGTTTTATGCATAAAATGTCAATAAACATGTTAAAATACTTTGCACATGGGTGCAAAATTAACCATTCTTGCCCTCTGAAGGAAAAGTTATTGGAAAAAATGGAAAAGTGATTCAGGAGATTGTAGACAAGTCTGGAGTCGTCAGGGTGAGAATTGAAGGAGACAATGAAAATAAGCTTCCTCGTGAAGATGTAAGTACTTTATTCTTTCCTGCTGTGACTAGGTTTTTATTTTCAAACGCAGTTTTATTTCAAAAACCTGTGGATATAGAGAGCACTATTTCTAAACTGGCATCTTTCAGTAGATTTTATATAAAGTAATTCAAGGAAGGTTTTTGCTGCTGAAGTAAGAGGGGTTTTTTTACCTTTCTCATATATGTACCTGGCTACATAACTAATTTGGGATTGGTAGTGTTAAAAGTGTCCACATATTTTAAATAGATAAGAACAAAAGGTAAAAGCTTGTAAAGGTGTTTGGTCTTGTAATGTTGGCCTAATCTTGGCAAACTTTGGATGCTTCTATACACCTGCTGTGCTAAACACACCCACATGTGTTGCATGGGGGAAAGTGAACATGGGATGTCAGGTTACCTCAGCCCCAGAACAGTTGTTGGGAAAGCTGCACAGTCTGAAGCTGCTGCTGGCACCCCAGCCTGAGCTATTTCAAGATGTCTTTGCAACTGAAAGCTCAGTTGCTGCCTTTGTGCAGCTCACTTTGGTAATTTAAAAAAGATCTCTTTATATAATTTAAACAGAAAGCATTATTTCAATGATAGTGTTCTCTCTGATAAAAAGCTTTGATGCTTTGTTCCTGTAGGGAATGGTACCCTTTGTATTTGTTGGTACTAAAGAAAGCATTGGGAATGTCCAAGTTCTGTTGGAATATCACATCGCGTATCTCAAGGTGAGTGTGCTTCAGGAGGGAGAATCTGTACTGGAAACTTGGGTTGAAGTATTAAACAGAATTTTTGAGCAACAGCTTTGGTGAGGTTTGCAATTGTTAAACTGTTCCTCTGTATATTTGGGGGATTTGAAGCTTGGTGCCTTGTGCCCACCCCTTGCCCATGGGTGTCATGGGCCTGTAAATACCTTGTCGTGGTTGCTTGGTGCTGTTGGGGTAGAAGGAATAAGACTGTAAAGAACAGGGCGTTAAGGGACATTTGGGAACTAACACAAAATTTTTTGTCTGTGTTTGGGTTCTGCTGTTCTCAGGTTAGTGCTCTGGCGGGGTAGGATGGAATTTCTAATAGAGCACAGTAATACTGTGTGATATTAGAACAATTATCTGTTTAGATTGGGTTACTTTATGATGTTAACAGAGATAATGAGTTTGATTTGTGTTCCCTATCAGTTTGCGCTTTTTTCCCCCTGAATTTTATTGGAAAAATTTGCTGAACTGCAATTAAGAAAGGTAGTAGTAGTCTTAAAGCCAAGTTTCCTGCATAGTGGTGAAAGTTTTTAGATCTCTTCTGAAACTCAGAGATAACTCATTTTAAATTTCATCATTTGTAGTCACCTTCCAGGTCGTGTTAGTTCTCCTACAGGAATGATTAATTTCAACATGACTGGGTGGGGGATGGTGTTTTGTGAGGGACGTTTGTCAGCCATCCTTCCCATGGTTTTTGTTTTGTTGCGTGTAGGAGGTAGAACAACTAAGACTGGAAAGGCTCCAAATCGATGAACAGCTGCGCCAGATCGGGATGGGCTTCAGGCCTTCGTCCACTCGCGTTCCTGAGAAGGAGAAGGGTTACACCACTGACGAGAGCACCCTGTCCTCGGTGCAGGGCTCTCGCTCCTACAGCGGGCGGGGCCGAGGCCGCCGGGGCCCCAATTACACCTCTGGTTACGGTGAGTGCCCTGGGCGAGGGCCAGGGATACCTGGGAACACAAAACTCTTCTCTGCATTTCTTTGTGTTCAAAAAACACACACATACTTGAGTGAAGATAGGGTTGAGAATTCAGAATTGCTGTTTCATTTTGTTCATAATTCAAAATACCTTGTTAGATTTGCAGTCTCGACATTGAGTTTAAAATAAATTACAAACTGAGCTCTGGAAATACCTTGTTCCTTCTGTGTTAGTTACTCAGTAAGTGACATCACAAAAGCTGTGAAGAGAGCTAGAGGTGCTTTTCAGGAGACACAAATTAAAAAACATCTGAAATGAGCATTATCTATTTTAATTGAGAAGCAGAAAAATTGCTTGTCTGTGATCATGGCCATCTTAGCAGTGTATTTCTGAAAAGTCAACCAAAATGATTTAAAATGGAGACAGCACAAAATCCTGTGGGTTTTTTAATTTGATCAGGAACTAACTGGATTTATGTTAAGGTGTAGTGAGGTATTCTGATGCATTTCTCAATTAAAAAGCACTGTTCAGTTCCTGACAGGTGTGCACATCCCCAGCTCATCCAACTGGAGACACTGCATTTCTATAGAGACATGTTTCACAGAGGACAATATTATTTATTCAGTACAGTAAATGACTCTGGATATCTACATGTAGCTCATTTATCTTAAAAAATCAGACACCTTTTGGGTTTTACAGTCTGTCCCTGGCTGTAGATTCCTTGATCATACCAAGTGTGTTCATTGTGTTGATTCTGATGATGATGTTTGTAACTTCATTTTTTATTATTTCCCAATGAAATGACCGATCTGTAAGGAAACTTGTTCGCTTTGCTTATATATGCATTGTGATTAGGAAAACTTTAAGTATTTCTTTTCCTCCCAAAATGGCAAGAATCACATTTAACCCATATCGGTCTAAAACTTTATATTCCAAACTGGGTAGAAAAGGGAGTTCCTGGATACCTGAAATGAATAATAGATGTTGGATTTTCAGGTAGTAAAAAGCAAAATGCTCTGTGGGTTTGGGTGCTCGGAGATGGCTGGGTGTTATGGATGCTGTTTGATACAAACACTGAAATCGTTCAAGCGGCATTACGGCATCCAGAAGGGGTTGCTTAGCAACAGCCATCAGCTATAAGGTGGCAAAGTTGTCCTTGGGAATTTCAGAGAAGTTGCCTAGAAACTGCACCAAATGCCTGCAGTGTGTAGACAAAGAGAGGAAATGCTACTAAATCGTTGGTTTATCTGTGTACAGAAATTACAGATTTGGTCATCTTTCAGCCCTTTCTTCACATGTTAGTACAAACAAACTTAATTTGAGAGTCTTACTTAAGTAACTTCTGATCTGTGTTTTATTTGTGCATATATTTTTCTGTGTTTTATTTGTGCATATATTTTTATATACGAGTATATGTAAATATTAAAATATATCTATGATTGTATACTTGTGTGTATATTAGTATTTGTGTATATATGTATTTATGCATTATGTTGTTGTTAAAAATAACGTATGCTGGCTGGAATAGTTCTGTGAGGATATGAAACCAGATTATAATCCCCAAATTCATACTAATTCCCAATTTTCTTTTCCTTCTCATACAAGGTACAAACTCTGAGCTCTCTAATCCCTCTGAAACAGAATCTGAGAGGAAAGATGAACTTAGTGACTGGTCCTTGGCAGGAGAAGATGACAGGGAGAGCAGGCACCAACGTGACAACAGACGGCGTCCTGGGGGACGAGGACGTAGCGTGTCTGGAGGTCGTGGGCGTGGGGGACCTCGTGGTGGAAAGTCATCCATTAGCTCTGGTACTGTCTTCCAAATGGAGTTTGATCGAGATTTTCTTCTGGCAATGTTCTGTATAATTTCTTACTCTTTTAAAATGCTCCATTCTTACAGTACGATCTTAATACCTTGGGATTTCAGTGCAGTTGTGTGGTAGCTGTGTCATACAGCGTGTTTTAGATTTTCATTTATTTTCTATGCATAGTGATCTTAATTTCCTTCCTCTACTGCTCACACATAATAATGTTATTAGCAAAGTTGGTAAATCTTTGGCATGTTGCCTATAGCAGCCTTCTGAGACAAGCTTATGTTTAGATACAGAATGAAAAAAGAAATCATTAACTAGAAGTTAGGTTTTATCAGAATATGTGCTAATACAACACTGTAAGTGTCAGAAGTACCACACAACCACAAAGTGTAAGGTGTGTTTTATATACTCAGCAGTTTTGAGTAAAAGGTCTCTAAATGTCTCCTTGGAAATCTTTGTGGTGAAATAGTAGTGCAAGTGCAGATTGGGCTGTTGTGGTGCCCCAGAATTGTTACTGTTGGGTTAGAGTCAGAGGATCCGGTTCCAGATCAGATACTGCAGCTCAGTGTGTTACACCTCGGCTTAAGGTTGCTTTGTAGTTTGAAACTTTCAGACCCAGCTGTAAGTCAGCCTGGAGATGGTTACACCTCTCCACAGTATCTTAGATTGCCACTTTGTGTTTGTTTAGTGCTTAAAGACCCGGACAGCAACCCTTACAGCTTGCTGGATAACACAGAGTCAGACCAGACCGTGGACACGGACGCCAGTGAGTCCCACCACAGCAGCAACCGCCGCAGGAGGTCACGCCGGCGGAGGACTGATGAAGATGCTGTTCTTATGGATGGAATGACAGAGTCTGATACAGCTTCTGTTAATGAGAATGGTTTAGGTATGTAAATGGTTGGATGGTAGTCCCAGAGCAAGCTAAGAAAAAAAATGTGTTGTCCCTGTAAGTGTAGTGAAGCCCTTGTTTGTTTCTGTAAGTGACAAATTGTTGTTGTGTTCAAGGTTGCTGTCTGATTAAAGAAAGACTCCCTCCGTGGCAGTGCCATGGAATCTTCTGTTTACTGAGCTCCACTAGCCTTTTCATGTGCCTTTTTTGTAAAAACTGTCTGATGGAGACACCAAAGACTTGACTTGTTGTTTCCCATTGGTACTGCTGCTTTGATAGAAACAGTACTGTCAGGTCAATGTTTTGTTTTGTCCTTGGTAACCTCAGTCTTGGTGTGGGAAAGCTCCTTAAGTGGCTTTTAATTTGTCTCTACCCAGCTTCTACTTAAGAACTTTCCTTCAGTAAATTCTCTTGATACTCACTGGGATGAGAATACAATCTGTTGCTTAATGTAGAAAAAAAATAATCTGGGCTATGTTGCTAAAGTTCGACGTATGGTTACTTAATAAATGAAATCTGAGGTCATTAAGTACGTGCCTAAATGTTTTAATGAACCAAGAACAAAAAGTAAAATCTAGCTTTTGTGTTACTGTGTATGCTTTCAGTATAAAATTTTAGCTTTTCTGTCTTACTTAGTCTCTGTCTTTAACAGAAGCCATTTTAAATGCCCCATGCTGAAACTGCTGAAGACTTTATTTATTTTATGATCAGAAATAGTTCATTATAAACTTTGCAATTGCAGATGATAGTGACAAAAAACCCCAGCGACGCAATCGTAGCCGCAGGCGTCGCTTCAGGGGTCAGGCAGAAGATAGACAGCCAGGTAATTCGAGTGGAGCTGTGGGTAATCTCAGGTCAAAAGCATGAGAGAATGTTGTGTCTGCTGTTTTACATAGAGCTGCATAATATCAAAAGGTTACTCAATAACTAATAAGACTACTAGATCAAGATGAAAGACATTTCTTCTACTAGGAAAACTTCTAAAATCTGTCTAATGAAACTAATTGATGTCTAACTTTTTGCTTGGACATACGAGTTATGCTTCTGATCCAGTTCTCACTGAAGTCAATGGCCAAAGTGCTGTTGAGTTCTGTGGTCCAGGATCACGACAAACATGAAGGTTCATGGTCTGCACTCACTGCATCTGTGCGCTTGCACTGACTGGGACACAACCTTTTCAGCACTGGCTGAGCAGCAGTGTTGGAGAGGCAGGATGTGGGTCCTGGCAGAGCTCAGTGAGGGAACTCACGTGGGGTTTGCCAGCCCCACAGCTGCATCACACTGCTGCTCTCAGTCCTTGGCTGTTGGGAATAGTTTAAGTCATCTGCAAATTGAGGGTGGGAAGGAGGAGGAATTTAAGTGAAATTGCATGTTTCCAATTTTTTGTTGTTGTGGCTTGTTGCATTTCTTTTGTGTGTACTAACACTTGAAATGTTAAAGGTGAACTGGCTAATTATCAATACAATGCCCTGTTAAGAAAATGCTTGTACATACATGGCACAGGGTAGTAACAGAAGGTCTTCTAGATTGACAGGTTCAAAATTTCACCCATAATTGTCTTTCTTGTATCTGTGGTGCTCATACAACATTTGATTAAGAAGAAAAAAGTTGTTCTATTGCTCTAAAACTTGGGGGAAGGAATAAGTCACACGCCACCCTCCTAAAAAAACCTCAAACCCACACATTTCTTCTCAACATTCCAGTTTTGTAGCAGTGATACAGTTTTGTAAAGGGGCAGAAAAAGTGAAAAGGAATTCAGCTTTTACTTATTTCAGCCATCAATGTAAAGGAATGTTAGTCATTTCTAGAAAACCATGGGAATTCTTCTAAATCCTAAGTATTCCAAGAGCATAACTAAGTTTCCCAAACAAGATTTCTATGACATCTTTGTTAAAATGCTGTAATAATTTAAAGTCTTCATAAATACCTAGTAAGTGTGAGTGAAATTAAGGCAGAAGGAGCTCTTCCCTTCTTCCCCCCCCCCGCCATGCCAACCACTGTATTTCAGTCATTTAGCTGTATCATTTGATTTACATTGCTGTATGTTATGGTGCCGTATTCATAGAGGAATATTAAGAATGCACTGTGTGCATGAAACATGCTTCCTGTTTACTAATATTAGAGGGGTTGGGTACAAAACCTAATTTTAAAGAAAAAGTACTTGTGCAGAAACTCCTTTGGCCTTCACAGTTCTGGAAGGACCCTGATGTAAGAAGTCCAGTCACTGTAACAGAAAATTAATCTGTTGTAGTTCACGGCGTGATTGGGATTTCATACAGTCATTCCTAAATCCAGAAAACTAGCTCACCTAAATACCTGATACACTAAATATAAATGACTGTTGAGTTCAATAGGGAATGCCTGCCAGCCCTAATGTGCTGTAGCTCCTCAGAGATACAAGTGTATATTTGAAGTTGCAGTACTCTGTTTTCTAAGGATAGGACTAAGTCTTGGGGTGGTTACAAGAGGGCAGGATCAGACAAAAGCAGGCTACAGAACACGTGCTGAGGTGGTGAGGAGAGCTCAGAGAAGCCCTGGCTGTCCCCAGTGAGTGCAGCTGTACCAGCACAGACACGGCTGTGCTGCCCTGGGCTGGGCTGGCTCCAGCAGCACTGCCTGTGTCCCCACACCCCACAGCAGGGCACAGTGCTGGTGGCACTCCCAGGACCTCCAGGAGGGCAAGTTCCCTCCTCAGTTGCTTTGTGATGCCCCAAAGATTTGATGCCACATCATCCAGAGTGATTCCAGGCTCTGACCCACCCCAGTTCTGGGCACTGTTGAACTGTCTTAATTTCATTTCATTAGTGTGAAATTCTTCACTGTTCAGCTGATAAAACCCCAGTGACACACACAGTCTATAGTTAGAGTCTGCAGCCAAATCTCTTCAAACTTAGTACAGAAAGCCCTTCTCCAATAAATTTTGCAATTTGACCAAAATTGGTTTTATTAAGAGTCCACCTTCAAATCATTGTTACCACTGATTTTAGTGAAAATTATTCTTAACAACAGAAACAAATTGATCCTTGCTGTGTGGTTGATAACCTGTAAGTGTGAAGGCCTTTTGTGAGATGTCTCCCAGTTAGAGCATAACTTGTGCAGAAAGACTTGAAGGTTCATGCTGAATTGACTGCTGATGTGAGCATCACTGTGATTTTTCTCCTTGAACAGTAACAGTAGCTGATTATATATCACGAGCTGAATCTCAAAGTAGACAGAGAAACCCTCCAAAGGAGACAGTAGCCAAAACCAAGAAAGAAACGGTAAGAATTTTTTAATGTGCATTTCCTTTTTTCTCCTTCCTTGCAACAGAAAAGGAATGAAGGCTTCAGTTAGCTTGCCCTCATTCAACTACAAATGCATTTGAGTTCAAGAACAAATCATAAAAAGCAAAAAGGGCCCGGACTAAACAGAATTTACAGTGATTTGTGGACTGTTGTTGCAGATTTTAGGGACCAAATTAAGTCTGTGCACCTTTTAAAATACTACACTTAGTAATGTTGCATTAGGTAATAAAATGTGAAAATTGCCCATGGTAAATCTTGAAAACTAATCCTCAAAACACTTTAGGGATAGAGGACACTATGTGGCATTTTTAGTGACTTGTATAAACTATTTTAGAAGGAATTGGTTTTAGAAAGATTGTATGTTTTTGATCCTTTTTCCTTAAAAGGATCAAAATGGCATTACATTATCTTGAAAAATAACCAGAACTCAATAAAGCAGAATTTCTTTACTTCTAGTAAAGTGCCAGTGTATTGCCACAAGTTGTGTAAGAAAGATGCATTAACAAAATGTAATCTTGCTGTAGACTGCAAAAGGGATGTAAAGCTCAGTTTTTCAGTAGACTCCTTCATGGGCTTTGACAAATAGAAATAAATAATCATTGTGGGTTGCTGGGGCTGTGCAGTACTGGGGTGAAGTTGGCAGGATTTCATCAAAGTGGTTGATACAGGGGTATCCCATAAAGGACAAGGTGAGTGATCAGATGCTTTAAAGTGGCAGGATACAGGCACAGACAAACAAGAGGTGTTCCCTCTTGCAAAGGTGCTGCGTGAGCTAGAGGAAACTGAGAATACACTCTGTATTGTTACGGAATTTTTAATACTCCCCTGTTCTTGTTTTTGCAAGGCAAAAGATGCGATTGACGAGAACAGCCCTTCTGAAAAGGCAGTGAATGGTCCTGCCACCACCTCTGGGGATGAGCCTTCTAAACTACAGCACAGCCCTGATGAAAAGAAAGTCACTGTTCAGGAGGATGGAAATAATCAGGAAGAAGCAGTGCTGAATGGTGTTTCATAAACTGAAGTTCCTAGTTTACAGTTCTTTTACATTACATTTAAAATAGTGCTTGTATAAGCTTGCCAAAGATAGAATATGGATCGCCAGTCTTGACACCGCACTTTCAGTTCCTCCATTTTGGAATACAGAAAGGGGAGGGATCCTGGAGAAATCATATGTTAAACATACTTTGACACCTACTGTGTTATAAATATATCATCAGATGTGCCTTGAGATAGTATATGTAACATTTAAATAAACAAAATTGCTGGCTATAGGAAATGTTATTTTGTTTTCAAAATACGGCAAAGATGTGAGGGGGATCCCTAACATAATACTCTTTATGAAAGCATTAGCTGCTTTTGTTACATTTTTAATAATATGCAACCACTTCTTCACCTGAGGAATACTAGAAAGAAATGCAGTCTAAAATATTTTGCACTGAAATGTAATTTCTCCATTAGTTTAGTCTGGAAACTGGTCTGTTTTAATACATGTTTTTTAAATGCTGTATGTAGAGGAAAAAATCTGCAGACCACTGGAATGCATTTGTTAAATTCTCATAATCTGCAGGGATACTGGGTGACATTGGCAGTGACTGTTCTACATTGAGGCTTTGTTTGGTTTATTTATTAAACTGTACAGTATTTAAAAATCAAACATAGCTTTAGTTAACACTAAGCTGAATTAGTCATGTCCATTAAGACATAACCTGAACTACTGAAAAGATCAATTTCCAGAAAGTTTATTCTGTATAAACTACATATGTTAGTCCTTAGTAGAGTATTTTTATTTTTGTTTTGGTTGTTTGATGTGCAATATGTTTTTTTTGTATGCTGGTAGTAAAAGAAAATAAACTTTGATCTTCCATCTGTTGACTGTTTCTATCAGAAATTTAAATTACTATTGACTTCAAGGTTTTCAAGCTGTTAAATAACAATAGAAACCTACTTGTGAGGCAGCTTGAACCTCAAACTCTTTTTCATAGGAGTTTCTAACATGCTGATCTTCCTTTTGTTAAGGCGATGATGTCAAACATCAGTTACCGAGTCTAAAACCAGACTCCTTATCTTGGAGAATTGCATAACCTGACTAACATATATAGGAATTAATGCAGATGTAGTTTCTGACAAGGTGAAGCATGGCACACACACCCCCCCCCCCCCCCCCCCACTTTGCAGGTACGTGAGCCAGAGGAAGAAAGCACAAAACAGGTGTGGAAAACCATCTGGGCAGGAAGAAGGTGTAAGAAGTCAGGGGCAAAGGGCAACACTGAAGTTGTACTGACCTGAATGAAAAAAACTGTCTTGCCTGATTTTGTCAGAAGGACAAAACCAAGAGTTCTAAACCAGCTGCTCTACCTGAGAGCCACAGCCAAGCTGTCACGAGCACTGTGTGTGCACTTTGTCATAGACTTCGCTGCTGGACACTCAGCAACAACCTTCCCCCTGGGAGAACACACCCAGTTAAACGGTGTAACTGAAGTGTGCACAAGTATCTCAGCTGATGGTGCAGGCACAGGAGTGGAGAAAATTTTAAAAACCGCTATGGTTAATAAATCAGTAGTATTTGGCTGGGAAGTATTAAAGGACAGAAACATTCTGCATATGGCTTGGCATGTGCTGACTCCAGAACTGTGCATGGTGGTGTTCCAGTTATCCTTCAGTCTGCTTTAAATTCTGTAGCAGAGCAAAATTACTGCCTTTCTGGAGATTGTAACATTACCTGTTTGATCCCTCTCCTAAAGGCACCTAACTCAAGCCTGCTGTTGTAATCTTCCTGAACAGCCCAGAACTCGTCCACAGCAATGCTGTGGAACAGCAGGCAGCACCCACAGGATGAGATTTTTCCAGCAGCACTCGCAAGTCCAGGTTCTGGGAGGGGAAGCCTTCAACCCCACTGTTCATGACCAGGTGGGCATTATCTCCCACAGGTGCTGTTCAGTGTTTTGCTGTAGTGGCAGAAACACTGAGAAGATTCTTGGAGTAGGACAGAGCTTCCTGGCCCAGCTGAGATCCTCACAAGTTGCTGTATGTGAGAGGCTGCACAGAACATAAATCCAGATCAGGTACCAGTGACTGATGTAAAGAGATCCCTTTTCCTAATCACCATAAATGCAAACCTGTCTCTGTGAGCTCTGGCTTTGTAATGTACAATAACGTATAAAACTACAGGACTTCCATTATAAATATGGAATTTATTGAATGCTATTAAAACCTGCCAAAACTAAAACTAAATACTAAAAAATCTGGGACATTCCAGATCCATCAGTAACACTTAACCAACCTTGTTTTTCACAAGGCAAGGACAAGGGAGTACATTGTTTGCTGTGCTTTATTTCTCCAGGCAGAGACAACCACACATCTCTCCCAGTTCCTCCCCTCCAATAAATCCTCTTGGTTTTTCCACCCCCTTTCCAAACAGGTTCAGTGTGCTAATTTTAGCAGATGGAAGAGCAGCAGCGTGAACTTTAAACAGGGCCAGTTCAACAGAAATTAGTAACAGCACAGGAGTCTACCTGTGCCTGGTAAGACACACTGGCCACAAGTTCCTGCTCTCAAGCACTGAAAAAAGTTCTCAGTGGCAGATTTTGCTGTTTAATTAAGAACAGCTGTGAAAAAAATCTTTAAACTTCACTCCCTCACATATCTCAAAAAAAAAAAGAGACCAAGTGGGGAGGGAAGTAACCCTGGATTTGTATTTCCAGCTTCATTTATATTAAGACTGACATTAGAACTTTTCTTAATCCATTTATCAAAAATAATCATTTGCAGGGACAAACCCTCTGAATGACTGATTTTCTTTCTCATTCATTTTTTAGCCTGGTCTTCTAGTAGATCCTTAGCTTCATTGATTTTGGCTGCTACATATGGAGATCCACCTAGAAGAAAGAACCTCAAATGAGATGAAAAAACCCCAACATTTGTCTTCTTTGTTGACAATAATGCCACAGGACACAGGAAAAGAGTGTGGTCTGAGTTTCTGCCAGTTGAACAAACTGGATATGACAGAAGGTACCCGAGTTCACTCAGTCACTGCAGGAGCTCAGACCACTCATTCCTGTTAGGCTGCTTTTATTTTACTGGAGTGTTTCTTGCCTCCAGTTTTGTCAGTCATAAATGAGTTGGTCACCACTAACTTAGCACAGTCTGTGGTGAATACAGGCACAGAACTAACAGCTCTGCAGATAACCCTACCCAGCATAAAGTGCTGCTGTACCAAGGGACCAGTTCAGTTTTTAAACATAGCAAAAAATTACTCAGGGAGACTGAGACAGAATCCACAGTGAAATGCACCAACACTGTAAAGCCATGAGATAGAATGACTCTGTGGGTAGCATATATATCATTAATTGAACTATAATGTGTTTAGGTCATGTACAACACAAACTGCTATTTTTAGCTTCTGCATATATTCAGTAAGGTTAATTTTGAAGGTAACTTTCACTCGATACTATCTACGAAAGGACAAATAATCTTCATGGATTTTTTGGTGCAGAAAAGTAAGGAATTCAACAGTCACTTTAAAGGAAGCCATTTTGCCTTTTAAGCAATGATTAAGAAGTTAAATGTCAAACACCAACACATGATTCTGACTCACTGAACAGAATTTAGAATAGGTGAAGATGCCCTGAGTTACTAACTTTGAGCATAACTAGATTCTGAGCCTTCAGAGTACCACTAACAGGAATATTTTATAATTTAATGTCTCCAGCAGCTGTAGAAGGCTCAGTATTTGCCATTTATGGTGAACTCTGGAGGCATTCACATAAACTTACAAGTGATATATATAACACAAGGGTACTCTGGGTTTTCATCTAAAATTAAAGCGATTTTAAGTCTCATTTTAACAAATCATATTCTAACCTGGTATTCACAGAAGACAAACCAGCTGACAAACTGACCTGCTGGATCTGTCTGCTTGCTTTTAAAACATTCACAAACAGAAATATGCTCTAGACCCACATGGATTAAAGCACCCTAAGATTTGTTTTCACTCAGTTTTCTGTGGGTTTTTTAGTAGCTGAGGTGGTTACGTATCACTCACTTCCTCCCTACACAATTCTATTCATCTGTGTTAAAAACATATATTAACTAATCAACTTAATTTCCTTACCTTTATCTGGATGATTCAGAAGCATGATCCGTCTATGAGCTTCTCTAATTTTATTTCTGTTGGCTGTAGGGCTTTGAAAGAGAGAGAAAAGCTGATTTTAAGGGATCTTCATGAAATTCTTCATATGTGGTGTCACACAAAGGCGTTGGAGAACATGTGAGTACTCTTGTCTTACCCCTAAATTCTCTAGCTAACATGTGTGTTTTCCTACCACTGATATGTAGTGTCTAAATCCTGGAGAGGCTTTCCAGGGCTCTTCTAAAACACTGAATGCTGAAAAAGACATGCTACAGCAGTTTAATGGGGTGGGGGTCATCCACACAGTTAAAAAGAAACAGAACTACGTTGTAACATTTTTATTGGGAAAACTTCCTAAAGGCTGTAAAAAAAAATTTTGCTTGATTTATTAAGGTTTAAAAAAAAAACCTAAAAAACCACAGAACCCCAAAAAACTTCACAGTTAAAAGTTCTTATGTGACAGATTTGTGTATCAGGCTCTAAGTGCTTTGGCAGGGGCTGCCACCATGGTCAGATCCAAAATGTTCCACAAATTATGAATTTATTCCAGATACAAGAAGTGGGTTTGCAGCACCTTCACACTGCATCCACCTAAAACTCCTCAGCACTGACAGGAACCACAAGCTAACAGCAGAATTCTGTTCCTCACGCCAGGTGAACCCCAAGGCTTCCTGAAATGGCTTATTTGGACCACACATGGCTTTGGAATGTGCAAGGGAATTGCAGGTGTCTGAAGTCTACACAGAATCAGCTTCAACCAAGCTAAAGTGCAGCAAAGAACCCCCAAAAAGCAGAGGAAGTCCTGAACAGCCACTTCCTATCTCCTGACTTGGCAGGGACATCCCAGGGGATGTTGCCATTGGATGTCAACCCTTCCAAACAAGGCCAGCTGTGAACAGACACCACTGCCTGTGTTCACCTTTCATTTCTGATCAGTTTCCTTTACCTCACTCCCAGTATTAAAGCTGCTTCTCGTTTAGTCATTTTGGGTTCAAATCCACCTCTGTAATAACCATTGAAGCCCTGAAAGAGAAAACTTATTAGTTTAAAACACACTAATTTCTAAGTTTATCAGTTAACTCATTGTTGCTTTAGTAGCTGCTGAGCTTTTAGTCTGTAAAAATAGCAAAACTTCTTATCACTTGTAATAAGAAATTCAGTTGAAGTAAAGCATCATTATTTAAATAATTACTTAAATTTGCCCAAACAAGTTCTGTATTAGACAATCACCAGCAGAATTGCTGCAATAATTGTTACTGACAAAATGCAAGAGAAAATACAGCAATGGTGTAAAGAGACAACAGTCTGTAATTATTCCACCAAGTAAAGTTTTAAATAAAAAGATGCAACTGATAAAAAAAAGAACTTACAGCTTTTGGTAGGTTTTGAAGGGCTTGTTTTACCTGGGGCTCCATATGCTTCAAAGCTTTTACTGCATAGCGACCTTCAAGAGACCAGTGTTGACTGAGGTTAAATATAGTTCCATTAATATTTAGCAATTCAGTGAAACTAGTAACTTGCGGAGCAGAGTGTGGAATAAACATTTTTGGGGCACAAAACAGCAAGAACTTGCACCTTCTTTTTAATTACAGCCATTAATACAGACTTTCCCAAAAGAGCGTCCTATTAAGCTACCTTGAGATGAGCCCTGCAGCACGGGTAAGTACAGCGGGGTGTGCAGGCACAGCCGGCTGCTCAGAGTCCGCCCGACCCCACACACCTGCGAATCCGGCTGCCGCTATGGCCAGGCCGACCGCCACCATCGTGCTGGCCTGCATGGGAACGAACACACACAGCGTTTGCCGACCGAAGGGAAGGGCAGCAGCCCCGCCGGCAGCGCGCACAGCGGGCCGGGCA
>VWZU01006587.1:239593-243774 GCA_013397095.1 Sterrhoptilus dennistouni | reverse complement strand
GACAGGGCCTGAGGGGCGGGGTGGGGACAGAGGCTGCACAGGTCTCCGAGTTACGACTTTGTAAAAGTGATAATATAGACCTTACTGTTAATGTAATCATACAGTTTCCACCATGATCTAGAGGCTTCTCACACGCCAGATGCCAGATGCTTTTTCGCTTTTTTAAAAATAAAAGTATTTTTTCAGTCCCTCCTGAGGTGAATGTGTCCAGTCCTGGGCTCCTCGGTACAAGAAATACAAGGAGCTGCTGGGGAGGCTCCAGACCCCCAACATGTTTTGGAGCATCTCTTGTGAGGAGAGACTGCGGTAGCTGGGCCTGTTCGGTCTGGAGAAGAGAAGATTAACAGGGGATCTCATTAATTCGTATAAATATCTCCAAGGTGGCAGCCAACAGGATGGTGCCAGACTCTTTTCGGTGTTTCCCAGCAACGGGATGAGGAGCAATGGCCATAAACTAAAACACAGGGACTTTCACCTCAACATGAGGAAAAGCTCACACACACTGAGGGCAGCAGAGCAGGGAACAGCTGCCCTGGGGAGGTCATGAGTCTCCCTCTCACCGGGGTGACAGTGACCTGCTCCGGGTGACCCTGCCTTGTCAGGGGGCTTGGAATGGATCATGTTGGAGTCCAGGACATCCCTTTGGATGACCTGGGACCTGGGAAAGGGAATTTGAGCCCTGGACAGGGGGGTGTGGAGCCGGTCCAGGGGGTTGGAGACCTTGGCACAGAGCCCAGGAAGACACTGAGTTTGATCTTAGCCCATGGGAGAAACTTCCAGCACAAGGAGAGGAATTGCAAATCACCAGGAAGTGAAAACAGTAGTTTAGCACAGTAGAACATGCAAAATTCAGTAGTTTTAGGATTCTTAGAATAGAGGTAAATGGGGATGGTGGAATTTGGGTGGTACCTCGTGTCCCTCTCCTTCTTCCTCGTCCTCCATCTTCTGGGGTGGTGATGATAGAAGGTGGTGAGAGAGGATTGGGTCAATGCAGAAGTGACCCTCTTAGTGTAAGCACTAGGCATTGGTACAAAATAGTAAATAACCTACCTGCAATTACCTGTATAAATGTGAGGTGACGTCCCATCAGTGGACAGTCCCCTCATGTCCCAGCCACTGTCCAGACCTCGGCTGGGAGTGGAGAAAAACTCTGTGATATCAAATAATAAACAACTCGAGAAACCAGAAAACAAGGCCTTGAAGACTCCGCTTCTTTGTACCAACGCGAGTCAGGGCTTTTTGAGGGCAAGGACTTTAAACAACCTGAATCTCGGGTGAGAAAACCAACCCGAGAATTGGTGTCCCTGGGTGTCTGGCTGAGAGAACATCTCCAGAGCTCCCTTCCAACCTTGCCAATTCTGCGATTCTCCCATTTTCCCGACTTTTATCCTGGTGCTGTGGCCCCATTCCCCGTGCTCGGAGCTCTCTCGGCCTCCCCTGGTGCTAATGGGGCCTCCCCGCGGCGCTGCTGGCGCTGACCTGCCCGGCTCCACACGGGCATTGATTGCTGGAGATTGCTGCAGAACGAGGGGCAATTACAGCCACGGCACTCGCGTTTGAACGTTATTAATAACATCGTGTCATCTGTTAATAGCACGGTGTCGCCGCGCAGCGCAGCGAAGTGTCCCTGTGTCTGTCCGTGACTCTGGTTTGAAGGGGCAGTTTTGGAAACTGAGTAGCTCAGCAGGGAGAACACGCCAGCCTGTAGCCTTGAGGTCCTCTGCAAATGTCAGAGCTCAAAGCTCAGAGTCCTGCTGTCTGTATGACACTTAGGGAAAGCTTTTCTGCCTTCCCCTGTGCTTGTAGAACTTGCCACTGACCTTGGGACTCCCAGAGGACCCAGTGGCCAGCACCAGCTGCCCTTTGGCTGCTTAAGGTCTAGGACTCACAAGCAGTTTGGTGTCAGAGCTGACCATTGGCTAAAAAACTTGGAATTTTGCTGGCTCTTGCACTGTAAGACAGAATTTTCCTTCCTTGGTGTATATTTTTCTATGAGTAATGAGCTCACTTTGAATGTGTGCTAATTTCACTTTGTGCTTGAATTGTTTTCCTCACTAAAACTTCAAGTGCCTGATTTTATATCTCCTAAGGTAATGTTTGCAGATGTCTCCTGACTCTTTCCTTCCCTGTCATTCTGGTAGCACTACAAGGAAATAACCTGCTTTAAAAGGGATGGAAAGAAAGGTTTTAGTTAAGGTACTTGTACTGTTGTGCAAATGTTTCCTGAGGTGGAAGCAAAAGGAAACTTTTATATTTGATAAATGAATTTAATCCATTCATGGCAGAGCACAAGGCCCTTGACAGTCTGTAAGACATTCAGATATTGGAAGGGGAGCAAGTAGAAAACAGCTGGATGATTTACTGGGGGAAAAAAGTCCCTTCAGTAAAAGTGAAGGTGTACAGGTCTAGTATATAGAAGAGGATTTGGTTTTAAGATGGTTTCTTCTTTGTCCCCTTTCTATCAGAAAAAGCTGTTCAAAAAACCCAAAACCACCAGAACAAAAAAAGAGGATAACGACTTTACTAGGATAAAAACTAAGATTTAGTTTTTCATATCATCTGAACAAATAAGACTTTTGAATGAGGTTTAATTTTTTCCTTCTTGAAAGGACCTTTTGCTAGATCCAGATCTTGGTGACCTTCAGGAGGAAACTGACTGAAGGGGAATTTTATTTTATTTCTTTCCTCTTTCTCCCCAGTCCATGTTTAGAGGAATTGGTAGCTCTACTGACAAAGAGGCTTTTGCAAAATCATATTTAGATGTTCTTTCTGTAGTGAAATGTCTCGTTTTTTGAGGGAAAGGACAAACATAATGAAATGTACAAACTGAGCTGGGAATGGGTTGATAGTGTACCTAATTCTTCTCCTGTGAAAGCCCTTTAAAGAAAATCCAGAAAGGGGGATCTCAGAATCTTAAGCAAGCCTGTGCTTGCTTAAGAGATTTCATCTTTATTAAGGAGAAAGGAAAATTAGTGGGAAGGGCTGGCAAGAGTGGAGGTGGGATGAAGGAATTTGCATTATTGGTACATGTAATATACCAGCAACTGGACAAGACTGAGCCTAGGGGTGGAATAATTTGATTTTTATTATTAGGTGAAACAATACAGTGCATCAAAATGAAATGTCATAATTCCTTTTAAGCATGCTGTATGTATTTTTACACTGAGACAACTCAAACTTTGTTTCTTCCCACAGTTGTGCCTCCCTCTCAGAGCTAAAGGAGAACTAGATGTGTCCCAGGTTGGACATCATGGAGGGTGAAATCAAAGTTCTGTTTGATGTGCCTGGTGAGTTCATTTTACAGCACCTTATTCCTCTACATCTTCTATTGCTCAGCCTTGCTCAGCCTTGTGGGGGTATATGGAAGGTCATTCCCAGGGGAAAATTAGTAAGTTCTAATGGGCTCAAGTGAAACAGGTGCACTACAGTTTTTATCCCTTCTGCAGAATCTGTATTTGAAATCAGGAGGGAGGCAGAATTATTCAGTGTTGGAGAAATACACTCTCAGTTGGAGTATACAACCTTTTATTTTGCTTGTGTTCCTAAACTGTTCCCTTTCTATAAGCCAGAGAAACTTTTGTAGTTCCTTCTGTCAAGTGTTTTACCATAGTGCTTTCTTCAGGTTTCCACTCTGGGGTTAAAATGCCTCACGATAGAAGACTGTACTGGAAGCTTTATCTTACAGGATGATCCAAGGCAGCTGGTACATGGTATATAAAGAAACTTTGCTGAAATCTTTCTGCAGAAATCTGGCTGTACTTTCTTTTAACTGTGTCTTCCACAAACTGAACAGAAGGTGAAATAGATAGCTGTGCTTGCAGAAGGTTTGTGGTGTAGCTGTCAAATGCCTTTAAGGCCATTAAACATTTGTTTAAGTCAAAATCCCAGTTCTGTGTTGTCATATGCACAGCTGGCCAAAGCTTACACTGCTTGTTCCTGCATGTGCAGTGACTGGACTACCAAGTTGTTAAAGGCTTGCAGATCCTCTACTTGGGGCACCAAGATACGGATTTTCTAAGGCATTTTAACACATTATTTTTTATTATTTTAAGGTACATATAATGAAATTCAAATTTACCTAGACTATCTTGGGAATTTTTTCCCCTGTAAACTTTATTCCTGTTTTTTCCCCCTACTTCACCTTCTTTTGCTATGCCAGTCTGACATTTATAATTTTCATA